>MNCI01006757.1:1245204-1262683 GCA_015680685.1 Gnetum montanum | reverse complement strand
TGCAATGATGAAGTAATCTCGATCTTTATTGCCAATCATGTGCATGTCCAAGTACGTCACACTCGAATAAAGGATGCTATACAATTATAATCACACCACTTTGGGCATACATTGGGAGAAAAAGGGTTGAGAGAAAAATAAAAACTAAAATCAAAACTAGCTTCAAACTTCTAATCTCTTCCTCTAACTCCTAACTAACTCCTCTTATTTATAGATGAGGAGACAGACTACGATATCACGTACACGATATCGCAGTGCACTAAATGGTAACTCATCATACCCCCATGACTGAGTGAAAACTCGTCCTCAAGTTACAGTGAGAACAAGCTCCATTGATTACACAGTGGATAGGTACGGGATTATTGGATGGTGAAAATGGGTTTATGCTACAGTGTGAAATCAAAATAATATAGAGACACAACACAAGAAATGTGCTACAGCTACAAAATTGGTGGAAATCATGTAGTTCCTAGTGGCGGTGGCTCCTCCATAGGTGCTTTCCCCTTGTCTTGTGCTCCAGGTTTTGGGGCTTGATGACGTTAAAGTATGGCTTGGAGTTTCTCCTCTTCGGTTCGGGGATACTATGCTATCCATGCTAATGTTTCGATGTTTGATGGAGTCAGCACCTCCCATGGGCAGGGTAGTTGTGGAAACATTTGATTTGCCTTAACATACCAAGCCGCAAATACCCAATGTTCCTCTTCGTAGGCTATAGATTTATCTTTGTATTCTTAAAAATCTGCAAGCCATCAAGCCAGATCTGTTGCAACACCTTTTTGTCCTTGGTAGCTTGCTTTCACCACCTCAAGTTCAGAATTTGCGATCTCTAATTTTTCCAATAACTTCTTGCGTTCTGCAAATTCTGCTTCGTATTTGACATAAGTGGTAGCTACCTGTTGCTCGAGGTCTATTCTTGGGCACCTTGCTATTAACATGGCAAGGTTGGCATACCGCAAGTTTGCCAACTCCATGTATTCTGTCAAATCCTGAATCTGTAGGTCCTGGTTCTTAACTTCTGCTTGGTGGGCAGAGGCATATGTGTCCAATATGGCTCGCCAGTTAGTGTGTTGAGCACTGATAGCATTGATGTGGGCCTTGGCCATATGGATCTCCTTCTCAAGGATCTATTTGTACATCCCCACCTAATCCTGGAAGTGCTCCTTTAGCTTTTCATGCCATTTAGCCTCATTTTGCCACACGCTTATTCCAATAGCTGTCTTTTGACAGATTGCGCGTACCTCCTCCATTAAGAGGGTTTGGTTTTCCCTGGCTAAATGACTTATGTTTTAGTTGACCTGGATGAATTGTTCTCACAACTGATAGAAATGTTCTTCAAGAACATTCTTTTGCTTTTCCACAGAGGTCAACCAATGGTTATCGGCAACAAGCTATTTATTTTCCTCCTATAAGGCATTAAGTGCTTTGAGATGCACATGCGTTTGCACCTGTGCTGCAGAGGCATCCAAACAACCTTCTCTTTTTCTTTAGTCACCTGTTTATTCTATGTTAGTAGCTTGGTTAGTTGCTCAGTTCTGAAGCTGTCCAACTAGTCTGCGGGAACAAATTGTAAAGGATCTCGCTGTGCTGCTTGTAGGGCCACAAGCTGCTCTTGTAATTTTTATACCTCTGCTTCAGCATGTTCGACCCTCACTTCTGTTAAAACCAGCTTCCCCTTCATGGAAATGAGGTCTGACTAAATTACCGTAACATCCTAAGGGATGTCAAATAGGGATGTCATTACTTGTCCTGTTTGTAGTAATCGACAAGTGCATCCTCATGCTCCACAGGAGTCATTGAGGTTCCAACCAAATTTTGAGCATCCCATGCTCCTGTGAGATTTTCCAGTGGCACAAATGGTACATTAAACGATTCTTTGATGTGGTCTGCGACCACTTCTACAGCTCCCACAACATCTTGGTGTTGCATGACCACCATAGTGGCCCCTTCACTAGTTTCTAATTGTACTTGGAAAGATGCCGCGTTTCCTGAGATCTGTTGTGACCAAGTACTTTCCCCTCCTCCTGTATGAATAGACACCTCACCCCTTATGTTATCCAAAGAAACTGTGGGCTGTATGACATCATCAATGATGCGGAAGAGATTTGCATCATCATGACTTTCCCAACTGACCATCTCGGTGATGGCCCTGAGGTGGCTCATCAATGGTCTGTAATCTTACGGCGGTGACAGCTGATCCTGGCCCATGCTAGGCTTTGCTTCCTATTGTTGGCTAGGTCCTATACTTGGAGGTTGGTTGGGTCCTGCAAGTTGAGTTGCAGTTGGTCCAACCATCTGTTCTTTTTCTTTTTTTGGTCCCAGTGTCTCACAAGTAATTTTCCTTTCGGCTGGTGGCTTTAACAGTTCTGCATATGAAGCATTTTGGGCTTTTCGAAGAACATCATTAATGTATCCCCTAATACTAGCACGTCGGCATAGCTTTCTGATAAGACAAGGGAAGGGCAACTCAACAAATGTCTTATCTCTACCATATGCCATTTCCAACCAATCTTGTCACACATCAGGGTTTGAATGGGTGGATAACTGAGCAACCTTGGGCCTTGTATTCAGAAGGTCTAATACTTCCGAAATGGTCTGTGTGGAGAAATTGACTGTCACACCACAAATATTAACAGTGGTGCCTTGTTCCCTATTGTGCCAGAATTGGTACGTCTCCCCTAAGTACCAGGCACCGCTTTCGGAGAGGGTAGGCCATAAGGGAGACCCTTTGAGGTGATCTCTAATAGCCTTAAGAGCGAACTCTGCAAAAGATTCAAAGTTTAATTCCACAATCACCGCAACAAATGTGGACTTTTCGTGGATGGCCTGAACATAATCTTGGGGCAACGTAAGATGTTGTCCCTATTCAGGCGCTGCAGTAGCTCCTCCTTTTTCCTACCCAGACTGTACAGTAGGAGGGTCCTATTGATGAATACCAAACGATTATTCCTCCTATTCTGTATGTTGTTCGGCAAGGACTTGTCCTTCACCTCTCCTAGGTTGTTTGCTTCCACCTTGAGCAGGACCTTTCTGTTGCCATCTGCAATCACACAGGGCCAAGCGTTAGTAAAGTTGTTTTTGAAGCTAAGTTATACCTTACTGCTTGCCTTAATTAATTAATTTGTTTTATCTTTATGTGATATTGCCTAAAAGATTGTAATAATGAGTTCATTTTACATAGGTGGTTTTCAATTTTAACTTCCCAGTGTACCAAAAGTGATTAAAATGATTTTTTGGCACAATTATTTTAAATGTTATAGCTAATTATCTTGGATAATTTCATTTGGGCGATGATAAATTCCAAAAAAGTTAGGTGCTATTCGATAGGTGTCCCTCCCCCACGACTAAGCTAAACACTCTAGGTTCAAGCAGGTTTAGACAAAATTAAAATCGGAGTACCAATGAGCGAGATATAGGTAGAAAAGCAAGGGTGTCAGACTTGCAAGTCGTAGAGAAAATTTTGAAAAACTCCCCTGTGTGAATTGTAAAAAATGATGCTAAGTGTTACAGGGGGGTTGCCTATTTATAAGTTCAGGGGACACAATATAGCGTACGATACATCGCGTATGCGATATCGCATTGGCCGTGATATCCCCTATCGATGTTTAGGCCCGAGGGAAAATACCGAATTTTGAAGGTTTTTCCTGGAATCAAAAATGGAAATTAGGACATGTGACACATGTTGAAGGGTTCTAGGGTAATTAGATGGTTTGGAAGACACAAATAATGATCTGTGGGTGTTATCAATAAGGATCTTGGATGGTAGAGAAAAAGGCTATGTGATGGTACATAGGAATGTTGATTCGGAGGGATAATAATAATAGGGAAAGGATGTTATGAAAAACAAGCTAAGGGTAATAAATGGTGTATGTGAGCTGTATCATAAGTGAAAATTACAAAAGATTACACAAGTGGATCCTCCCTAAAGAAGGTTTCAACCTATAATGCCCTTATGTAACCACACTTAAAAGTGTCCATGGGCATTAGAAGGGTTAAATGTAATTTGCACTAATTCCACAAAACACACACATGTAATTATCGCTGGAATGAGGTAAGAATTCTATGTTACACATGACACGAGCTACAATTACACGAACAGTGAGATGAGACAAACTATAGAAAGGGATTGTAGAGATTGGGACATGAGGTAACTAACCCAGGGCACAGTGAATCCTACGTGTAAGGCATGATTAACGTGTCATTGCCCCTTGTTCCAAGATCAGGACCAAGTCCATTCCTCTAATTAGTGAGATCGCATTATTTCATCCCATGATGAGCAACTATGAGAGTACCATAACAACAGGGCGTACGATCATTTAGCATTTTGTTAAAGGGAGGAGTGAATTTTGTTTTGTGGCACTTCCTTTTTTTTTTGAATACTGAATCCAGAGAAGCTGCCAACCTTCAGGCATGGGTGCATGTCTTTCTAGTGGGAGCCCCTAGAACAACATTGGATTTTTGAGTGCCTTTTGATTACTCTTACTCCTATTTTTTGTTAGATCTACAAGGATCTTAGTATAACCACGTTACGTGATAACTGCCACAGACGTTACCAAATAGAATCCACAAGTCCCCTTGATGTCACACCCTAATCATTCCCTCTTGGTCCATCCTTCTTCATTCTGGGTACAATGAACAGAAAATTAATTTTAAGTTTTAAGAATGTCAAGAATATCACTGTACCCTCGAACAAAACCTTTGATTTGTAGAGTGGATGTAGTGGGTTCACTGTCCACATAATTGATCACTCGAGACTCGATAACATAGAACACACCTCAACCAACGATCCACATGAGTGTTTTATTAGTAGATGAGATTACTTGTAAAAATACAAAAATACCAAAAAGACAAAAAGGTAAAACAAGAAGTTGAAAAATGAAAAACTGGAAAACAAAAATTGAAGAATTAAAGAAAATGAAAAATATTTATTAATCCTACTTATTATTAAAATGGGGGATATCCCCCATAACTAAACGGTTGAGGATGGCAAGGATTAATAAATGGAAGATGAGGATCCTTGCATATTGGAAATATTCAGACTTGGTCATATTTACCCCATCGGGGTTCACACACATGATTATAGTAAGTATAGTGGGGCAATTTGTAAGATGTGATTCTTGGGTAAAGAGTTGACCCACTAGGATGTTTGTGACCGAAAGATGGCATGCAAGGATCGGGTTATCGCTCTCCATTACTGTGTTCATTGGGCCGTATGATTGTTGGAGTGTTAATTGGTGGCCCTGATGGAGTTACATGAGGCGTTGGGTTCGAATAGAAGGATGCACCACATTGTTGGACTTGTGCTGAGTCGGAGGATGCAGTGATCTTGGAATTGTGTTGTCCCTTCCTAGGGTCATTTCTAAAGAAGGGACGCCTTTGATGTTGCTGAGGTCTCCCACTATTATTGGCAATAGTAGCACAAGTAACATTTGGAGGTTGTTGCTGTGGTGTAGGCACCTTAGGAACAGTTGTTGGTGATCTATAAGGAGGGAAAGGATGAGAATGTTGAAAATTAGGAGAAGTGTATGGTACACAAGGCGGTGGTTGTGTTGAGGACATGGGATGATAGTATTAAGAAGAATAGTAATGTGACAAGGTAGAGTATGTTGACCCAGTTGGAGAAATAGGGTATTGGAATAGATAAGCATTTGGATTCAGATGATATGAAGGGTGTCTCCAGTTTAGGGGAGGCTTCCCCCATGACTGGGATTGTTACCATTGTGATCGAACACAATATCTTTGTACAAACTCTAGGTGTAACATGTTTCCCCAATGCTCATATAGATGTAACAAGATTGGGCATTGGCCCTTGGGGTGATCATACAGGAAAATGTTGCATTCATACGTGTGATTGGCAGTTGAGCTCTTATTTTCCTTATTCCTTTTTTCCGATTGTCTACTGAGACTTTGTCCTGCTTCTTGGGTTGTCAAAACTCTATCTCCAATGATATCGATAAATTCTCCACACTTTTTATGTGTCCATTCCAACATCTGATTAATCTTTGCCTTGACTTCTTTTAGCGATTGTTGTGTTGGCAAAGATGATTTTTCCTCCTTGAGATAAGTTGATTTCTCCTTTTTATGATCATGGACCTTTATTAAGTTGAGATTATGGTCCTGTTGATGTTTTTCAACACTCTCCCATCTAGCCAATTCTCCTTCTTCATTTGCTACCCGCTTAATAAGCTCTTGGACTTGATGGATTCATAGTTCATATAGTTGACCTTGGGCATACATTCCTAGGGTCTCTCTTATTGCATCACGAAGCCCATCAATGATATGGTACATTAGCCTTTTCTCGGAAAACCCATGGCTTGGACAGTTGTTTAACAGTGCATGATGTCTTTCTAAGTCCATGTCCAAGGGTTCATGTTTTTGCTTGTTTTCACTCTTGGATTTGTTTCCTCAAGGATGACACTCTTGCGTAGGTTTGATATCTTTCGTTAAAGAGTTCTACCATTGTTGGCCAACGTCGTATTGAATTTGGTTTTAACGATCTATACCATACTTTTGCTTGGTCAATGAGTGTCATAGGAAAGAGCTTAGGTTTTTGTTAATTGTTATCAATGTTGTTCCATGTGCAGGCATCGTAGAAGGCTTGTAAATGTTGTTGTGGATCTAAGTCATAGCCTCTTGAAAAATTGGGAAAGTTTTTTAAATCGAGCCTGGGTAGATGGCTCTCTTTACGATGCCTACGGGAGATTGGAATAGCCTCTTGTATTTGCATTAGGCTTGTAGTGGCTAGTGGGGGTTCATCATCATCTCGTAAGTTATGCTTTCGTGTGTTGGGATGATGTTGCCTTCGTTTATGTTTATAAGAAACCTCCACCTCGGGTTGCGTACTCCAATATATGTTGTCATATAGTTTGTTGGTTCTCCAATGAACTTCCTTACTAGGTGTGGCATTATTATAGTCGTGTACGAGAGGCATGGTTGTGAAATTGTGTGTGAATTTATATGTGAATTTTAATAATTATTTCTTTCTAAAAGATATATCGTTAATTCCTATACAACGACCTTGTATGATATAACTAATCTAGATAACTCACATCGTCCCTGGCAATGGCACCAATGATGAGTGGCGAGGTACCCCTACACTCAACCATACGAATACGAGCGTTACACGCATGATCTGGTTGAACTTCGTAGATGGACTAGTTATGGCATCTAGACAGTTAGCCTTAGGTCATAGTTTGCTATCTTCCCACCTAGACTAGTATTACCTTTGTCACGGATGGTTTAGTCCAGAGTGAGGTGTATGATGTGTTTCTAACCTAATGCTACTCTTGAAGGTAATGGAAGGTAATATTATCTAAGGTAAGAGAGAAAGGGTGAGAGAGAATCTAACTAGCCTAAGTGTGATGAGAATCTGTTCCTTGATTATTCGTACACATCTTGGACCTCATGCATGACTACCATTGGGATTACCAAGTGCAGATCCTAGGTACACTACTGGGTTACCAAGTAGTCATACTTAAATGCTCGTAATCAAGTTGTACTTATTCCACGTTTAATAGGAGTTTAAGTGTGAGAGAGATTAATTAGGAAAGCAGTAAATAACAAGTAAATAAATAATTAATCTAAGTGAATGCTGTAATGATAAAGTAATCTCGATATCTATTGTCGGTCATGTGCGTGTCCAAGTACGTCACACTCGAATAAAGGATGTCGTACAATTACAATCACCACACTGCGGGCATACATTGGGAGGAAAAGGATTGAGAGAAAATGAAAACTAAAATCAAAACTAACTTCAAACTTCTAATCTCATTCTCTAACTCCTAATTGAATCCTCTTATTTATAGATGAGGAGACAGACTACGATATCGCGTATACGATATCACAACGAGGCTGTGATATCGCATACGTAATATCGCGGTGCACTAAATGGCGACTCATCACTTCTTATTCATTTCCAAATTATATCCCAAGCTCCAAATGCAAGATTAATTCTCTAAGGTAGTTCTTGAGGATTTGATGAGCGATGAGTAGAACTTAAGCCCAACCATATGTATCACTAAGCATTCACGGATGATCTTGTCGAATTTTGTGGACTTATAGGCTTATAAGTACATTGGTCTCTAGGAAGTGAAACTAACTATTGTAATCATTTTCTTCCCAATTACACCTATAACATACAAAGGTATGGTTAAGTGCAACTAAGGCATATGATTTTTATCATTTTTTATGTTTTATGTTTTAAGTCACCTAAGGATAAAGAATAATGAATAAAATAAAATAATTAAATTGCTAATTTAATCTAACTAGCTACACCTAACTAATCCTAACATAAGCATCCATTCCCACTTGTTGTACACATCCTAAACATGTTTAACGCTATTGGGTTATCAAACATTAAGTGTTACTAGGATTACCAAGTGCCAAGTGTATGCTTGAAGTTGTTGTACTTATGTGCTTATTTAATTGCTATTTAATTTAGCTTAATTGATTACTTAATTACTTAAAGAATTAAAGGAAATTTCATAAAACATTAAATGCATAAATAAACAATTAATTTATTTCAAAGTGCTGCAAGGTTTATCAGAAATCTTGTTTTTATTGCCACACACATTGCCATGCTTAGGTACAATAGTGCTTGAATAAAGATCCATACACTCTTTGACTCCTATTGTGAGCACTTAGAAAAATATTCTAACTTTCAAGCAAGAAAACTATAAGAGCTCTGCTACAACTATGAAAAAAGATGCCATAAACATGACTAGTGAGTGTGTATTTATAGGCAAAAATAGACATTGCATCCACAAAGCCACGTCAATGCATCAACTCCCATGTTGGCATAGTCGCATCGACAGGGTCACGTTGACGAGGCCTTGTCGACATAACCCTTAACGCGACTCATCATGCCTGCATGATTGAATGAAAAATCATGCTTGAGTGAACAAAAGGAGGAATAAATTTCTTATAAAATATTTGGAAGGTATGGGATTATTGACACACAAAATAACACAGAAACAACATGACAAAAACTAAGTGCCCGAATGTATAGACTCATAAGCATTACAAAATTTTGGTGTTCAAGACAAAAAAATTGAACATGAGGACAAAAGTGACAAACATAAATTTTTTGATGATGTAAAGATGAGGAAGAAGTTCAAACAATGCCAGGTAGTGGAGGCTCTTGAGGCTTTGAAAGACCTTCTCTTACTTCAGGCACACGTAGTGGTTGAGGTGGTTGTGGTTGTCCTGCAGCAGCTACAACTTTTGATGGAACAGAGAAGGCATCCAATAGTGACTTTATCTTCTCCTCCTTACTACTAGAATCATTCATGGTCCACATTTCATCACGAATGTGGGTTGGCATGAGAAGATCCCAAGGATAGGACATTGCTGGAAATAGCTCCTTCACATTGATGAACTAGGCCGTGGAAAGTTTGCATTCAAAATTGAACATCTTTACTACATTTTTCAGCTCATGGTAATCACCTATTCTCCTAGCCTAGTTCATAGTTATAGATTATTGATTGATGAAGCGTTTCTTGAGAACATCGAGTTCTACATTTACCACCTCAAGCTTCTGCTTGGTGTCTTTGTGATGCTTGAACTCAGTTTCATATAATAAGTGCAAACTAGCCACTTGTTTCTCCAATTTAGATCGTGGGAATTCAGTAGTGAGCATCAATAGATTTTCATAATGGAGATTGGAAAGCTCCATGTACTTCGTTATCTCTCGATCTGTAGCTCCTTCATGTGGATCTTTGCCTTGTTGTAGTGATTGGGCCCATCAAAGAAAGGCTTCCAAACATCATCTCATTCCTTGAGCTGCTAGAGGGCCTAATTAACATTTGACTTCGTCATTTGAATATTTTTTTCATTGATCTCTTTTTGTAGACCAACATGATCTCTATAGTGATTTTTTACTATCTTACATTTGAGAGCCTCATTTTTCTAGGCAACTACATCTATTGCAGATTTTTGGTGAAGGGATCAGAATTCCTTCATGGAGAGGTTTTGATTTTTGGTTGCCAATCTCCTTATTTCAGTGTTTACTCTGGTGAGTTGATCCTATTTTTGATTGATGAAATCTTGCATTTGTTGCTTCTGCACATCAACATTCCATAGGTGGTGATTTTTTATGGTCAAAGAAACATTCTCTTGGTGAGTTTGATCCAAGGCTTTTTGGATATTATGCATGTTAACATTGGCCAAGGATTGATCAAATATTGTCATCTCCTTCACGTCCTCAACATTATTAAGCTTTTCTTGAAGCTATTGAAAAGCTTGATCATGGGTTAGTGCAGTGTTGAGAAACATAGGGTTGGTAAGGCAAGCTCTTAATTTAACAACCTCCATAGCTAGGTGTTGGTTTTGAGCCCAGGCTATTTTGAGTTACCCTTCCATGATAATTCATTTGCCCCTTGCTTCTAATAGTTCTGATTAGGTCACAATGATTGTATCCAAAAGGTCAAAGACATTCAAAACTGGTTTCTTGGTTTCCACTAGTTGGTAGGTTGTGATTAATCTGTCACTAATTGTTCCTGCAGACGTCTATACATCTCTGAGTGTAGAAATGTCTGGTAAAGATGTTGTAGGTGCATTCAATGCCTCAAAAATTCTATTAGCAACCACCTCTACTGTTGTCTCTTGTACATGGTGCTGCATCACCAAGAGAGTTGCCTGCTCACCCTCCTCCAGACACACTCAGAAAGTAGTGGCATTTCCAAAGATTTATGGGAATTTCTACTATTGTCAGAGAGAGACCATTGCCTCTCAAGCACTAGGATTCAATCTTGTGGGAAAGTGCATTCATTAGGTTGAGAAGATTGGTCCACCTCCCTCCATCTAGTTGATGGTTCAAGCCACTTTATTGAGGTGACTCATGGTTGGGCAATACATAGATGGATCACCACCACTTGTGCTTGCTTGTTGCTCCTGCTCATGTAAGAGCTGCTCTTGGATCTTGTGTATTTGTTTAAGGGAAGTGTGGGACTCTGGCATGGTTTCGTGAGTGGGAAATGGAGGTGGTTGTTGTTGCTCCTCTTCCTTGGTTATGACAGGGGTCTTATCTTTCATCATTTCTACCCAAGAGGTAGAAGTAGCATGGTTGATTATATTGTTGGCATAACGAATTATTCCTACTCTTTTGCATAGTTTTTTGATGAGGTAGGGAAAGAGAAGGGCCTTCCTTCCATGTTTTTTTTTCCTTAAATTACTTTTCTATCTCAAGAGAGATTAGTTGTAGAAGGTTTACAGGGAATTTTCCACTTAGAGAAGCACACACATAGGTGAAAAAGGTAGTCACCTTACTGGGCTTCACCGTCGGATTGAGATAATAGGATGCTATCTTGAAGTATATATGCTCCAAACATCGCTAGGTCGACTCATTCTTTACCTTTAGGTTTACTTATGTAGAGATATCTGCCAAATTTGTTCCAATATCAAGCAACCCAAGGGCATGCGTAATGGCCTCCATTGAGTAAGACACTTGAATGTCCTTGATCTTCATAGCGGCTCCCACTTACCTACCATTCTAGAAGAGATGTCTCTCCCATGTACCATTCCCCATTGGAAGTTATGATTGGCCACATGGGAGAGTTTTGCAATTGCATCTTGACTTCTGATGGAGCATGTTCTAAGAATGGTCCAAAGTTCAATTCTTGGAGAACTGAATGTTGGATTTCACAAGGCTTAATTTGATCTCTAGTCTTGTCACCAGTCTCAGCACCTCATCTCAATGGGATTGTTCAATTACGGTCGCTTCCTTGGGAATTTGTCGGACAGATTTCACTTTGGGCTCCTCCTAAAGAGGTCTTGTTGCATGAGTTGGTATTGCATGTTCTTGCGCTTGTTCTTGTTGCTCTCTTCTAGCTCTAGGTAGTTTGTCCCTTGGTTGGGATGGTCCTCCTTTCTACGAGTGTTTCAGTCTAGGTGCCATTTGTAATCATAACATGACTAAGGATTAGCAATTATTGTGTAACTTTGAAACATTTGGAATACTTTATCTCTTGGGCTAGTTACACTTGGCTAACTTTTGATCATGGCTAGTTTGATTATTTTAATATTATCTAGTTAAATAGGTTACTGAAGTATGTTGGAAGGGTTTAACTCTCATTGATTAATGTTTTAATATTATTTTATTCATTAAACCCATTGGGGAGTTGGAAAAATTCTTAAACATTTTCTATCAAAAACTTAAGGTTTATGGCCCCCATGATGTAAAGCATACCTTCAAAAGCTGCAAGATTGAGGAATGGAGTGAATTGGACAAATGGTTTGAAAGTTACGGGCTTTGGAAGGTTTTGAGCTCTAAAAAATTGCAAAAACTCCCACCACATTTGAAGAAAATGGCAAAACATTCTTAAGTGGTGGGTGCTATATATAGAATTTTTCCCATGCATCGACTTGGCCTAGTTAATGCAGTTATTGACCATTGTTGATCAAGTCAAAATTTGAGAAAATACAAGGAGTTTTTGAATAAAATTAGAGTCACATGAAAGCCCAAAAAGCTAAGAACATAATGAGATACATGAAGAGGACTTGAGATTTCACAAAAGATGGAGAATGATTGGAGAAATGTCTTAAAGAGTACATTGTTGGATGCAACCAATGGGGAGTGCAAAATATTTAATTGCCAGAATGCCAAGCAATAAGAGACTTAACTAGCCCAACTAACTGCTATGCAAATGAGTCCTTCCCATAGTAGGCTTATGTCTTTTCTTCCCTTGCATAACCTTAACTAAGGATCCCATGGACCCATAGTTGATTAATGGTTATGAAAAGTTAAGGACCAAATCCCAAAGAATCTACCTAAGAACTTTAACTCATCAAACTAAGACATTGAACAAAAATATGAGAACTAGTAGTGAGGTGAGTTATGAAAAACATTGATGGATGAGATAGAGAGTAGAATGGGTTTCCCAATCATGGTCGCATGGAGTTCTTTGTGAATTGTATGGTTAAATGACTTGATAAAAGTCCATCCTTAGTCTAAATCAAAACCAACCACTTTTAGTGACTTTGCATCACCACCGTAGGACTTGTCCACCTCCTTGAGACACATGAATGCCTCCATAAACAACCACCATTCCTTATTTTAGAAGAAAAGAGAAGTAGGAAGTGGGAAAGGGTCTTAGTTAGAGGGGACCTTTAGGCATGGGTAACATGTCTTTTTAGTTCCATAACTAGTGCTTGTAGCTTATTTATTTTATTTAAGGAATGTGCTTTGAATTTCCTTCATGTTTGTTTTTTTTGTATTTTATGTTTTGTTATGAATTTTTGGATGGGAACCACACCATGTAAAGACTTATTCAACTTGCTATTATTGGTCGACACATGATGAATCATCGGTTGGCTGGGATATCATTGATGCTATATCGCATTTGTTTGATAAATAGTTAATTTTTGTCCACTAGCAATACCATAACTATGATATCGTATTTATGATGTCATATATTTAATATCATAGCACAAGCTATGTCATCATAGATCCAATATTGTGGGATGTGTGCTACATATAAATACAACGCTTGGGCACACAGATCAAAAGCACTTTCATTCCATCCTTAGGTAGACTCTTTTAATTTGTTTTTGTAGTTTTAGTAATAGAGTGAATGCCTACAATGTGGTGGTGAGTAGTTGTATAAAATATTTATTCGAGTGAAGTGTACTTGGGCACAGTTCATGTTCGAAAATAAAAATCGAGATTGCTTTTCATCATTACAGCATCCACTTAGTTTTTACTGTTTTGTTTAGCATAGTTTTTACTAATTTATATATAATCATTTACATTTCCAAGTAATTTACTTTACTTATTTATTAGTAAAGTGGAATGAGTATGACTGGTTTTGAGTATTTGAGTGTAATCGTTTAGTAATCCTAGTAGTGTTATTGCTTGGTTCACCTAGTAGCATAACACTTGGTAACCTAGTAATGGTTACATGAGCCCAAGATGTGTATGGTAAGTTAAGATCAGATGCTCATCACTCTAGGCTAGAGTAGATTTACATTACCATCATTATTTAGATTTAGGATTAAATTTCATTCTCAATTATGTTTATCTTTAGGAGTAATCAGGGCCTAACAACATTAATTATCATATGCCTCACTTTGAACTAAATCATACATGACAAAGCTACCACTAGTCCAAGCCGGAAGACAATGTCTTGTAATCAATGCTTAACGATCTAGATGCCATAACTAGTCCCATCCATGGAATTCACCTAGATCGTGTGTGAACACTTGTGAGTCATATGGTTGGGCATAGGGGTACCTACCACTCATCATTGGCACCATTGCTGGGGATGGTGCTAGTTATCTAGATTAGTTATATTATACATGATTGTTGTAAAGGTATTAATGATATATCTTTTAGAAAATATTAGTGTTTTAAAGTCATACACATTATCAGGTAAAATCATGTCTTCTTCACATAGGACCAATGTTGCATCACATGATGAAAACACTCATAAGAGAAATGATAGGATCTATACTAAAGATAATTAGAGTGAACAACCTTAAGTAGAGGTTAATAGTGCTCATTTAAACCCTTACTACAATCAAAGACTATGTTCAACTAATGCAAACAATCCTAGAGAAGATGGAGTAAGTGCTAGAACAAGAAGAGTCTCAAGGCCTAGGACCTCCTCTAAACTTAGAAAAGATAGATCAAGGAATCATGGGGGAAGATATAGAAGCCATGATGATTCTCTTAGTTCATCATCTTCCTCTTACTCTTCAACATATAGTTTTGATGAAGATGAACATAGGTATAGAGATAGAACTTCACTATGGGATCAAGATAAATATAGAAGTTGAATCCAAGGGAAAAATTAAAGACATCAAATTGAGAATAGGAAAGATCATAAAAATTAGAGAAATAGAAATAGAAATTAGTGCTATGAAATTTTTGATGATGAAGAATTCTTGTTGGCTACAAGAAGCATGAAGTAGATAATGGAGGCATATAGAATACCCCATAGGCATCAAAGGGAAAGTTGCATTAAAAGGCTTGATATGAATAACATTCCTAAATTTGTGGGAGGCTATAACTTTGATCAATGAACATCACTTACAAGCCTTCCATGCCTACGCCTTGCAAAGCATTGAGAGTGAGTGGCAAAAGCTTAAGCTCTTTTCTAGGACACTAATAGACAAAGCTGAAAGTTGGTATAGATCATTGGAACTAGACTCAATCCATCAATGGTCCACAATGCTGGAACTCTTCAATGAGAAACACTAAACCTATGCGAGAGTGTCCAACATGAGAAAGCAAATCCATGAATGGAGGTAAGAAAAACATGAATCCTTGGATGTGGTCTTGGATAGATACTATTTGCTACTACATAGATGTCTAGGTCATGATTTCTCTAAAAAAGAATAGCTTTTTCACATCATAGATTGATGAGCCTGGCAAAATTTGGTGTTGAAAACCTTTAAAATTTATTTTTTCCTTGTTCTAGAGATTGTCACCTTGTCTATGACTGACTCGCGAGTCGTATCCCATGGAGGAACGATTAAAAAGTCAAAGAAATCATCAAGACAATAAATGGTTAGAATTGAATCCAATTAAATTCGACGCTTATGCCTATCACTCATAAGTAAAATAATAAAATTTTATCCTAAATTCTAATAAAAAAATTCAAGAATAAGGATTTATAATCAAATTAAATTGAAATTATAAATAATAATTGAAGATCGTAAAGGAGACTTGCCTAAATTACAATTCTGCCTTGTTGTCTCCACAATGCAGCAATTTTGATGATGAATTACAAGAATTGTTGCAAAGCTTAACAAATCTTCAACAAAAATCTCAAGAACAATTAATTCCAATTTGATGTGGAATTCATTGGTATCAACTCCTCCTCTCCTATTTCCTAAAAATAGTAAATTTTCTTCAATGTGTATCCACAATGGATTCTTTCTTATAAAATGTGGGGATGTATTATTTATACCCCATAATGTTTCAAAAATAAATAAATTAAAATTGGATTGATAAAGTGCCAATCCATAATAATAGGGGTAGTACTAAGTTGGGCATTGAAATGTCTTAATTTAACATGGAAGCCACATCTTCGGCTACACAATGCTTTCACGCAGGCATTGTGCTTCCTTGGATATTCTGCAAAAAAAGGACCAGCTGGCCTTGCTGTTAAAATCTGCTCGAAATATTGAGTGGGTCATCATCAGATGGTGTTGGTGGGAATATAAGTGCTATCGATGTTGTTGCTATTAGTTGCAAAATGCCAAAGATCACCTAGCATGACACCTTAAAGATGTACAACACATACTTGCTGTAGTAATCTCTAATGAAGAAGATGAGTATGAACAATGTCACCTCTGTAATGATAACATATATTACTTAAAAGTGAAAATACCACCAAAATTCCCTTGTATAACCTTTTGTTTTAATGAAGATCATGGCTAGCAAAGTAAACCAAGTAGTGCTTTGAACCACCAAAGTAACAATCTCGAAGGGGGTGAGAGACTTAGCAGAAGTAGTGGTATTGAGGTTCATGATAGAGATACCAAACATGCCTCGGAAAACTGGCAAGGCTGGTGGCAAGGAGATCAAGCAAGTAGCTGTAATAATGTGGGTGCTTCATGAGAAAATGCTTTGCTGAGGAAAAGCGCAAAAGGCGGATCCGGTAGCACACGAGTGCTAGAAGAACAACATGTGACAGAGCTATCACTAGAGTCTCCATAGCGTAGGGCGTGTACCCGTTGAAGGCGCTACTCACAATCTATGACCACATCCTCTCTTGCCATGGTCGATAATACCACTGCAACACACCATCTCTATGAGGCAAATCGTCAAACATCTTCATTGCATCTTGTGGGTTACGACACTTCATTTATAAATCAATAAGTGAAGTGGCCACAAATGCATCAGATTCATTTTGCAGTTTGTAACCAATACATGCAATTGCATTCCAAGTTTTTTACCGAATAATTGCAATGCCATTTCATACTCTGCATTTTGCACATATACTGCAATCAGCCTGAAATCATAACATTACAAGAAACAATCTTCCTATGAACCATATTGTCAAACACCTACCAAGCATCAAACATTCGACCACACTTTAAGAGCACTATATCAAAACACATCGTTTCCAAATCCTAACTTCATAACAAGGCCATTAATTTGCTTGCACACAGACAAAGCCATGTCCACAATCCCTGGGCAGGCCCTCAAAACAACATGAAATGTGAATTCATTAATTTCAATTCTTTCATTGGGCATTGCCCAGAAAACTTTCCATGATTTCTTAGTGTGGCCATTCTGGGCATTCGCAGAAACCATTGTAGTCCAGCTAACAACATTCTTGTCCTTCATTTTGTCAAATGTCACATCTTCACTCCTATAAGATGTAGCCTAACTGCACAGAATGCTCTAGGTTGCCCTAATTCTAAATATAATGTTCATATAACATAACCTATAATATTTTTATAATGTTTATATAATATCATTATATAGAATGCATATATATAATATAATTATATATAATGTATATAATATTTATAT
>MNCI01006757.1:1170587-1239626 GCA_015680685.1 Gnetum montanum | reverse complement strand
CTCATCATGGGATGAAACAATGTGATGTCACTGATTAGAGGAATGGACTTGGTCCTGATCTTGGAATGATGGGTTAATGACACCTTAATCATGCTTTACACACACGATTCATTATGCCCTAAGTCAGTTACCTCACGTCCCAATCTCTGCAATCCCTTCTCCTATTCATTCCATCTAGTTGTTCATGTATTTGTGACTCGTATCTTGTGTAGCATTGAGTTCATACCTCATCATGGTGGTATCAACATGTGTGTGTTTTGTTGCATTGGTATAGATTACATTTAACCCTTCTAATGCCTATGGACATCTTAAGGTGTGGTTACGCAAGGGCATATAGGTTGGAACCTGCTTTGGGGAGGACCCACTTGTGTAACTTTTGTAATTTGTACTTGTTACAAGCCACGACATCATCTTATACCCTCTGAGTATTTCATTGTCAAATCTATTCTTTCCTTTGTCATTATTTTATCAAACATTCCTCAAAACTAGGTTTGACATTAAACTTTTGGGCAACTTCCTTGAAAAATTTCAAACTCTACAATCACACTAAGTAAATAATGCAACATTTATTAAACGGCAATGAGTAAGGTATGAAATCATTGAGCTTTTTTCAATAACCTTACTAACAATTGATCTTTGTGTTATTATATATGGCCCTAAAAGAAGACAACAAGGAGGACCTTCTCATAGTGCAATTGAACGACCTGGGGGAGGCAGAGGCCAAGGACCTCATGCAGAACATGTAAAGAGTAGAAGGTAATCATTCAGCATCCATCATGCAACTCATGTTACTGCATAATCTATCCAAGAAAAGGGAGGAGAGGTCAGGGCCCGAGCCTATGAAGAGGAATGACGACTATTTATGGCATGGCATGTTAAGGCCAATCAAGTGTTTCCACAGCTACCGTGTCCATGAAAAGTACCGACTCCATCAAACATTAGAACATTAGCATGGACGGCTCATAATCCTTAAATAGAAGAGGAGAAATGTCAGGTGCTTCTTCAATGGTATCAATGTTAGAAGCCTGGCACACAGAATAAAGGAAAGGCACCCATGGAGGAGCCACCACTACTGGGAACCCCATGAGTTTCACAAGTTTTTTCTTTTGCGTCTGTGTCCAAATTTTGTTTAATTCTCCACTGCGGCATGAATAAATTTCTAATTAGTCAATAATCCCATACCTATTCACTGTGTATTCAATTGAGCTTGTTCCTCACTTTGACTCGAGGACAAGTTTTTACTTAGTCGTGGGGGTACGATAAAGTGTCATTCAGTCGATCTGTCGATGGGGCCGCATATACGTGGCTACGTTGACGTGGCCCCGTTTATGCAACCACCTATCCTAGCTTATAAATAAGAGGGCCCTCCACCTCATTTAGGCATCCTTTTGTCATTTGTAGGTAGACACTTTCAGTTTGTTTCCATAGGAGTTAGAATATTTTCCTAGTGTATGCCCGCAGTGTGATGCTTGTAATTGTATGGAACCTTTATTCGAGTGTGACGTACTTGGATGCGCACATGACCGGAAATAAAGATCAAGATTACTTCATCATTGTAGCATTCACTTAGTTTTATTTGTCTAGTTTAATTGTTAATTGTTATTATTATTTATTACTTTCTTAGTTAATATTTATTGCTTTCTTAGTTAATATTTATTTATCATCATTTACTATTCCTATTGTTAAATGCGAAATGAGTACGACTTAATCACGAGCATTTAAGTGTGACTACTTGGCAACCCTGTAGTGTACCTAGGATCTACGCTTGGTAATCCCAGTAGTAGTCATGCACGAGGTCCAAGATGTGTACGGATGATTAAGGAATGGATACTTATAGCACTTAGGCTAGCTTAGACTCATTTCCTATTGCTCATTAGTTTAATTAATATTATCTTCCATTGTCTCTAGGAGTAGCATTAGTTTAGGATCACATCATACACCTCACTCTGGACTAAACCATACGTGACAAAGAAATACTAGTCTAGGTGGGAAGACAATGAACTGAAATCAACATGTAACTGTCTAGATACCACAACTAGCTTGTCCGCGGAGTTTGAATGAATCGTGCATGAACGCTTGTATTCGTATGGTTGGGCATAGGGGTACCTAGCTGCTCATCACTTAGCTTTATTAATTCATCTTCTCTGGGTTCCTTAATGTGGTGTTGATGAGATAACTTAATTCTTTGACCATTGACTAGGAACATTGTTGAGGAATCATCAATGGGTGATATGAGGACACTTCCATTATCATGGGGTTGAACAACTAAATAAGGGCATTCTCACCTAGTTGTTAATTTCCCTAGAAATTTATGTAGTCTCATATTGTAAAGTAAAAGTTTATCACCTATGTAGAATTATTTTTTAAAGATACTATTATTATATAATATTTTCAGTTGTCTTTTTACAATTCTTTGCTTGTTTAGAGCATGTAGCCTCATTTCATCTAGTTCATGAAGTTGATTAATTTTAGAGGCTTGGTTCATGTCTTCATCAAAATTAAGCTGTTGGGCTAATCGTAAAGATTGATATTTTAGTTCGATTGGTAATAAACATAATTTATCACAAACCAATTGTTAAGGTGAATATCCTAAACTTGGTTTATAAGTAATTCTATAAGCCTAGAGTGCATCTTGTAATTTTTTAGATTGATCCTTCCGTTTAGTATATACATTTTTTGTTAAGATATTTAAAATAATTCTATTAGCATTTTCTACTTGACCATTTGTTTGTGGATGATACGTAATAGCTATCTTATGTTGGATAACACAAGACTTAAGGAATTTTTCCATGATTTTATTGACAAAATGGGTTCCTTGATTACTAATGATTACCCATGGAGTTCCAAAGCGTGTTAAAATATTTTCCCTAAGAAATGCTACAACTACCTTTACATCATTTGTTGGGGTGGCTTTTGCTTCTACCCATTTAGTAACATAGTCAATACAAACCAAAATGTATTGACATCCATTAGATGGTGGAAATGGGCCTAAGAAGTCTATACCCTACACATCAAATGGTTCTATTATTAAAATTGGTTTAAGGGGCATTTCATGTCTTTTTTTTATGGCTCCCATTCATTGACATTTATCACACTCTTACACATACTTATGTGCATCTTTAAAAATGGAGGGCCAATAAAATCCACTTTGAAGGATTTTGATAGTAGTATGTTTTCTATTAAAATGGCCTCCCCCTAAATCATCATGGCACATTTTTAAAATTTCGTGTTATTCATTTTTAGCCACACATCTTCTTACTATGTTGTCTTTACATATTCTATAGAGGTATGGACTACTCCATATGTATCTAGATATGCTATGTAAGAAAGATTTTTTTTCTTACTTAGTCCAATTGGTAGGAGTTTTCATAGTAGTTAGATAGTTGGCTATATCAGTAAACAAAGGATCCTTCCTTGTAGAAAAAATTTGTTCATCAGGAAATTCATCATGAAAAATTCCCTGTGTTTGGTTCTCATCAGGAGTTTTTAACCTAGAAAGATTATTTGCTACTATATTTTCCTTACCTCTTTTATCTAGAATAACTAAGTCAAATTTTTGGAGTAATAAACACCATCTCATTATTCTTGCATTTTCTATTTTTTTGTTAGCTAAGAATTTAATGGCTGAATGATCAGTATATAATCTAGTTTTATATCCAATTAAATAATGTCTAATTTTATCTAGAGCATAGATAATGGCTAATAGTTCTTTTTCTATAGTTGTATGATTTACTTGGGCTTGTTCTAAACTTTTTGACACATAATAAATCACTCTTGGTTTATTATCAATGTATTGTCCCAAAACTACCCCTATTGCTGTGTCACTAGCATCACACATTAAATTGAATGGATAATCCCAATTAGGTGCATTTAATATAGGGGCTGTGGTTACTCCTCTTTTTAGTTCCAAAAATGCTTCGTGACAATCATTTATCCAAACAAATGAAACATCCTTTTTTAGGAGCATATATAGTGGTTTAGCAATTTTTGAGAAATATTTGATAAATCTTCTATAATATCTAGCATGTTCTAGAAAGGATCGAAGAGTCCTTAAATTGGTTGGAGTTGGTAGTGTAGATATGACTCTTATTTTCTCATCATCCATTCCTATCTCTTCTTTAGAAATAACTTGTCCTAATACTATGTCACTTGTAACCATTAAGTGACTCTTTTCCCAACTTAATTTTAAGTTTTTATCTATACATCTATCTAAGACATGTTCAAGATGTCGTAAGGTTTCATCATAAGAATCCCCATAAACTAAAAAATCATCCATAAATATTTCAACATAATCTTCTAACATATCTGGAAATATTGAAATCATGGCTCTTTGGAAAGTGGATGGTGCATTACAAAGGGCAAAAGGCATTCGTCCATAAGTGAAAGTTCCATAAGGACATGTGAAGGTTGTTTTATGTTGATCTTCAGGGGTAATAGCTACCTGGTTGTAACCACTAAATCCATCCAAAAAATAGTAGTATTAATGTCCTTCTAATTTTTCTAAAATTTGATCTATGTATAGTAATGGAAAATGGTATTTTTTTGTGTTTTGGTTTAATCTTTTATAGTCTACACAAACTCTCCATTTTCCATCCTTTTTTGGAACTACAGTAATGGGACTTACTCATTCACTATTTACTGTTGGATAAATGATTTCTTCTTTCCAAAGTTTTGAAATTTTGTCTTTAACTATTTTTTTTAAGGTTGAATTAATTCATCTTGGGGGAATTCTTATTGGTTTGATATTGTGTTCTAGATAGATATGATGTTGGTAGATGTTGCGTGAGATTCCTTAGTGAAGGTGCCTATAGCTCCATGAAAATGCTTCAGATTTTCTACACAAAATTTCTAATAATTTGTTTTCTTGTTCATTGGTAAGTTGAGAGTTTATTATTCATGGTTTATTTTGATCTAAAAAGATATACTTAAGCATATTGGGTAATTCTTTGAGCTCTAAGGAATATTTATTTTTAGATTAAATTATTTCTCTGATATTTCCTGACCCTAAATTTAGAATTTGGTCAAGGAGATTTTTTTGTTCCTTAGTTGAGGAGTTTAAAGGTCCTTCCTCAAAATTATTTAACACTAAGGTTTCCCTATTTTGTGCCATTGCTGAAGTGGGTAGAGTGTAAAACATTCTTGCCTCTTTCAAGTCTGTATTTAAATGATCTTCTTTTACCTTATCATATACATTTAATATAAAAGTGAGATTTGCAAATGAGAGTTGAGGTTGGGTAGATCTACAATTAATTATTGCATCAACCGTTGCTAACTGAGGTCTACCTAATATAATGGGAAAAAAATCAGGATCTTTCACTTCCAGGACTATAAAATCAATTGGGTATTTTCCTTTTTCTACCTCTATTATTAAGTCTTCTATGATTCCTATGGGTTTTACACTTGAACCATTAGTCAATGATATTGTCATGTTTACTCTTCTTATATCCTCTATATCTAGTGATCTAGCCATTTCAAGAGGCATAATATTAATACTAGCTCCTAAATCCAATAAGGCATTCCTAATTTCTTGTCCATTTATCTTGTTTGGAATGGTAGGAACTCTTGGAATTTTGTATTTAGGAATTTCATGTCTTTATATAAGTTGAGAAAGATTATCAACTAAATAAACTTATTTAGGAATTTTTTATTTTCTTCTCCTAGTGCACAATTCCCTTAAGTATTTGGCATAGAGTGGTGTGTCTTTTACTGCTTATTCTAAAGGAATATGCAAGTATAATTCACTAAACATTTTTTCAAGATGGGCTTTGGTTGTGAAGTTTTCTTGTAATCGTTTAGGAAAAGGAGGTAAAATTGGTTTTATAGGGAGTAATGGTTGTTCCTTTTCCCTAGTTGGTTGATCTTTCTCATTAACTACTTATGGTTGTGTTTCCTATTGTGTTTCTATCTATTGGAATCTCACCTTCTTTTGGGGTTTAGGTTCAATTGTCTTTCCACTCCTTGTAGTAATGAAATGTAATTTCTCTTTTCGTTTTCTTTGGGATGTAGGATTAGGTTTAGGTTGGGATGGTAATTCGTTCTTTGTTAAATCCTGAAATCTTCTCCTAGTTTCACTCATAAATTGTCTACTTTCTTCTATAAAGGAAGTGAGGCTTTGGGTGAGTTTATTCAAGTGTTCATTAGTTGGATTCTTAAATGACCTAAAATTATTTTGAGGATACTATTGTGGATAGTATGGTCATTGAGGAAAGTTCATTGTTGGTTGGCTCTTAAATTGTTGAAAAGCCTTAGCTGACTCCTGTATTTCCTCCTAATAATAATATAAGGATGGGCAAGTTGTTTGGTCATGTTGAGGACTACCACAAATATTGCATGCTTCACTTTGAATTCCATGAGCTTGTTTTTTAATCAATCGTGTTAACTCATCAACTTTTCTATTTAATTGTTCTGTTTGCTGAGTCATGCCTTGCATTATGTTGGGTTTTGGCCAATGTTTACTTTGGTCTACTAATGAATCTATAATTCTCCAACCATCCTCTGGTGTCACACTTAAAATATTTCCCCCACATGAAAATTCAAAATTTTGTCTACAATAAGGTAGTAATCCTTCTACAAAGATTTGGATTAATTGATGGGCTGGAAAGCCATGGTTTGGATACTTTAAACATAACCTTTTAAATTTATCAAAGGTGCTTTCATAGTCTTGATCCTCATGTTGCATAAAAATCATTAATTTCTTTCTTAACGAGTATAGCCTATCATTAGAAAGAAATCGTTGTAGGAAAGCATTTTTAAACTCATCCCAAGAACTAAGTTGTGTTCAAAGGGTTTGTAGCCAAAAATTAGCTTTGTCTTTTAGGGTTGATTTGAAAGAAATCATTTTAGTCCTATCCCCACTTTGAGGTGCTAACATAGCTAATGTTGTTTCATATTCTCTTATGTGAGTGATCGGATCTTCATCATTTGTCCCCTTAAAAATAGGTAATAGGTGAATATTTTTAACCTCTACATCTCTTGTGAGAAAACCAATGGGCCCTAAGGTATAATTGATTTAATAATTCTCCAAGGGTTTGTTCTGGGTATGGCTAATTAACTTGAACATTAGAGATTAAACTACCAAAAGAGAGAGGAATTGGACCTAAAAAAAATGGAGGAGGTACATGATGCGAAGATGATCCCATAGTATAAGTTGAAGCTACTGTTGGAGTTACTATAGAACTTGGTAATGAGGTTACTATTGGTGGATTTTGTATATTCAAAGTGCTTATTGATAGGGTAATACCTCCTATTATGGTCGCATAGGTTGATATTGAGGTAGTATTTAAATCTTGAGATCCTACCCTCGTAGTTGAATTCATGGCTGATGTTGAAATATCAAATAGAGGGTTGACAGTTATGGAAAAATTAGCTTGTATTTTTTCGTTGGAACTTTGTGTCTCCTGAGGGGAAGAATAATTAGATCTTGATTATATTGGTTGTTCTTGGTTTTGGTTTTGATTGACTTTTGTATGTTTATAAAGGCTAAGAGTGCTTCTAGACAGTTGAATTCGTGTGAGTTTCTTTGGTTGCTTTGTTAATTTCATTTAACATGAAAACTTTTTGTTGGCACATTTATGGGCTACCATTCCTAAAAATTTACAAATTGATTTAATGGCTCCTATTATCGTGTCTTTAATTACAACTTTTTTACTAGTTTAAGCTAGTTGTATGATAAGAGGAGCTAATTCCTCATATTTTTATTTATTTTTATTTAAAAAAGAAAAATAAGTAAAACAAACCATTTCTTAAAAAATAAAAGAAAAATAAAATGCATGAATAAATAAATAAAATAAAATGAAATAAAAATTAAAGTTTACTGAACCCTTGATGATGATTAACTTTGCCGATCTCCTTGGCAACAGCACCAAATTGATGAGCTAGGAAAAATTTGGTGCTGAATACCTTTAGAATTTATTTTTCCCTTATTCTAGAGATTTTCACCTCATTTGTGACTGACCTGCGAGTCATATCCTATGGAGGAATAGTTAAAAGTCAAAGAAATCATCAAGAAAATAAATGGTTAGAATTGAATCCAATTAAATTCCACACTTATGCTTGTCAATCATAAGTAAAATTATAAACNATTGAATCCAATTAAATTCCACACTTATGCTTGTCACTCATAAGTAAATTTATAAACTTTTTTTTTCTAACTTCTAATCATAAATTTAAGAATAAATATTTATAATTAAATCAAATTAAAAGTATAAATAATAATTGACGATCACAAAGGAGACTTGCCTAAATTGCAACTTTGCCTTGTTATCTCCACAATGCAGCAATTTTGATGATGAATTACAAGAATTGTTGCAAAGCTCAAAAAATCTCCAACAAAAATCTCAAGAATAATTAATTCCAATTTAATGTGTAATTCATTGGTATCAATTCCTCCTCTCCTGTTTGCTAAAAAAAATGAATTTTTCTGCAATGTGTATCCACAATGGATTCTTTTTTATAAAATGTGGGGTGCATTATTTATACCCCACAATTTTTCAAAAATAAATGAATGAAAATTGAATTGATAATGTGCCAATCCATAATAATAGGGGTAATACTAAGTTGGACATTCAAATGTCTTAATTTAACATGGAATTTGCGTCTTTGGCTATGCAATACTTTCACCTAGGCCTTGCTATTAAAATTTGTTCAAAATATTGAGTGGGTCATCATTGGATGGTGGTGGTGGAAAGATAAGTACTACCGATGCTACTGCTATTAGTTGCAGAATGCCAAAGATCACCTAGCATGACATCTCAAAGATGTACAACACATACTTGCTATAGTAATCTCTAACAGAGAAGATGAGTTTGAACAATGTCACCTCTATAATGATAGCATATATAACTCCAAAGTGAAAATACCATGGAAATTTCGTTGTATAAAATTTTGTTTCAATGAAGATCATGGCTAGCACAGTAAACCAAGTAGCACTTTGAACCACTAAGTAACAATCTTGAAGGTAGTGAGAGACTAAGTAGAAGCAGTGGTATCAAGGTACACGACAGAGATACCAAACATACCTTGGAAAATTGGCAAGGTCGTATTGATGGCAGTAAGGAGACTGAGCAGGTAGCTGTAATAATGTGGGCGCTCCATGTGAAAAAGCTTTGCTAAGGAAAAGCATAGAAGGTGGATTTGGTAGCACACGAGTGCCAAAAGAGCAACATGTGATAAAGCTATCACCTGAGTCTCCACAGCATAGGGTGTGTACATGCCGAAGGTGCTGCTCACAATCTGCGACCACACCCTCTCATGCCATGGCCGACAATACCACTACAATACACCATCTCTATGAGGTAAATCCTCAAACATCTTCATTGCATCTTGTGGGTTATGAAACTTCATATATAAATCAATGAGTGAAGCGGCCACAAATGCATCAGATTTATTTTGTAGTTTGATAACCAATACATGCAATTGCATTCCAAGTTGGTCATTGAGTAATTGCAATGCCATCTCATACTTTGCATTTTGCACATATCTTGTAATTAGCCTAAAATCATAGAATTTTAAGAAATAATGTTCCTATGAACCATATTGTTAAACACCTGCCAAGCATCAGACATTCAACCACACTTTAAGAGCACTACAACAAAACACATCATTTCCAAATCCTAACTTCATAACAAGGCCATTAATCTACCTACACATAGACAAAGCCATGTCCCCAATCCCTAGGTAGGCCCTCAAAACAACACCAAATGTGAATTCATTAATTTCAATTCTTTCACTGTGCATTACCGAGAAAAATTCCCATGATTTCTTAGTGTGGCCATTCTAGGCATACGCAGAAACCATTGTAGTCCAACTAACAGCATTCTTGTCCTTCATTTTGTCAAATGTCACATATTCACTCATATAAGATGCAGCCAAATTCCAGGAATGCTCTAGGTTGCCCTAATTCTAAATAGAATATTCATATAACATAACTTATAATATTTTTATAATGTTTATATAATATCATTATATAGAATGCATATATATAATATAATTATATATAATGTATATAATATTTATATAACATATTAATTAAACTAAAATAAATAAGTAATAAAAATTAATAAACTAATAATAATATAATAATAATAACTAATACTTATTACTATAATAAACTAAAATACAATAAACTAAAAATAATCAAAATAACTAAAATAAACATTAATTAAAGACTAGTTACATGATTAATAATATGTAATTAATTAAAATGTATCCTTTTATTAGAGGTATTTAATTGACCTAATTTTGGGGTTTAACATAGATGTTCTTCGTAACCAAACAAGAGAGACCCCTGGGATTTATGCCCAAGGTCGATTATCCAAATTGAAATCCCATTAGATACAGAGGCTAATTAAGCGAGTGGCAAAAGAAGGAGAGTTATGTAAACTAGCGAATGTAGAGGAATATAATTGGGGTCCAACTTTTCAAAAGAAGGGAGTCCATATCTATGATGAGGAAAAAGAGGTAGCTCTTAATGAGATGATTTCACAACAAATCCTACCAATACAAAAGTGTGTCATCGAGTTTGAAGTAAGGATAGATAAGATGTGGGAGTTGATAAATGACAAAGTTACGAATTGTGTTAAAACCATAGAAGAGAGAGTAACACAAAAAGAATATAGTGAGCAAAGTAAGAAGAGGAAAAAGAATAAAGAAACAAGTAGGAACACTTATCGGCAAAAAGGGAAAACAACTATAGAAGAAGAGGCTATAGATTCAACCACAAAAGAGGATGATGGATGTGACATCTGCCTATATGACCATCCAAGGGGCTATTGCCCAGTCATGTTCCATCTACATGAGTATTGCGCTTTTGCTTTGAATCCCAAGTTTGTACAAAAGCAAATGCTTAGGAAATTAACTTACTCACAAGGTAATTATAAACAATCCTACAATCAATCCTACTATTCTAATGGGACTTCTTATCACCCTCAAAATCACTATGAAACGTAGTGGCAAAACACACAGTTGTGGGGGAGGCCATCATCAAACCAACACTACTCTTACCGCCAGCTTGACCTGTACAGATACTATGTTCAACAACTGGGTTTCTCCAAATGGTTCTAACTCCTCTACCTGAAATTACTACTACCACTCTCCCAAATATCATTAGCCCACAGCATTCCCTGTGAGATCACCATATCAAACCTCTTATCCTTTGTGACATTTTCAATATTCTCATACTTCCCTCCATAATATGTCACCACTAACAACATAGGGAGGATTTGCACCACAACATCATGGAAGAATGCCACTTGTGCTATCAACATACAAGTAAATGATAATGTTAGTAGATCTCAACCATAGTCTTGAAAATGTCCTTTCTTTAGGACAGTTTCCACACATGGGCACAAAATTGATAGATCTATTGGCTCATCAAAACCAGCATAAGCCTAGCCAAGTGCAACATCCTTCCTCACCAAAATAATGTCTCCAAATTTGATGTAAGACCCAGCACCCATTATTACTTCAATGCAAAACATAACATACGAACCTATCACTATGGAGAGAGAAGTGATTGCATGCATTACTACTAAAAAAGAAGGGTGCAGTTGTGGACTGATCTTCCAGAATGGCAACACAGTCTCCATCCCAGTCCACAACAACAATAAAGAACAAGTGTGTGTAAAAGAAAGAATAGAGGCCACCAAACCAAAAGACACCATGTGGCCACTACCTAAGAATCAACAATCGTCTCAAACATGCATGAAAACATCTGAACCACTTACTAATTCCCAATCTAAGAAAATAGCTTCAATTAAAAACCTTAAAAAAAACTAATAAATCATAATAATACACCAAAAGGGAAAGAAAACAGGTACTTAGATGATCAAAACTCAACTACCATCAAAATTACATGGGATAATAATAGAAACATTAAATCAATAAAGATGGTAAGTGAACCACCTAGAGTGTATGATCCAGGGGATCTAGAGAGCATTTTCTAAACACTCATCCATGAGTTCAGTTGTGGGGGAGATACTTTACTTTGATTCTTGAATTAATAAGTGCTTTTTCATATTTTTTTTACATTTCTTTTTACTTTTTCTTATTCTTTGATACTTTTCATTTCTTAAACTTTTGACATTCTTTAATATCTTTCGATTCTTTCACATTTTCTATTGTTTTAAGATTTTTCATTATTTATACTTTTCACAATTTTTACTATTTTTTCATTTCTTTTATACTTTGTTTTTAAGGCCTTTGTAAATAATTGTGATTACTAATAAGACCGATTAAGAATAAAGCAAGATGTAGTCCCAATAAGGTGAAGATTTCCCTATGTTATCAAATCATAATGGATTGATTATTTGTATAGTAAGACCACAACATTCACTTATCCATTACATTAATAAAAGGTTCTTACCATGGCCATAATGATATTATTTCCATCATAAAACAAAGAATAAACTTGTGATCATTATGCATGAATTGAAAAGTGAAGAACCAAGTGGGAATGCAAAGGGTATGACATTAAGGGGATTTCTAGATTCTCTTGGCTTATTGTTGTGAGTTCTATACTATTGCTAAGGAAGTAGTATATCCTTGTAGATCTAATGAAAAATTAGAGTAAGAGTACAATAAGTGATGCTTTATTATGTCACTAGAAAGACATGTTATCCATAACTGAAGGTAGTTCTTTGGTTAGGTTGACATAGATAAAAATAAAACTCATGCACAAAATAAATTTCTAGGGGTTCCACTGGAAAGACATGTTACCCATGCCTAAAGGTAGGTGGATTCTCAAGAATCTAAAGAATAAAAAAAGTTCCATAAATAAACTCCTCCCTTGGACAATATGCCAAGTGGTAATACTCCTTACAACAGTGATAGTGTTATAGTTGTAATTCCAAGAGATGAAATGATGCAATGTCACTAGAATGTGGTTTGGACTTGGTTTGAATCTTAAAAAGAAGTTCTAATGATTACTTTAACTATTAATAACACAGAAGGATTCATTATGCCTATGGTAAGATACCTTATGTCCCAATTTTAGTAATCCTTTCTATAGTCCATCTCACCTCACTACATATTTAATCATAACTTATGGTTTTGTATAATATAGCGTTATTTTCCCAATCTAGTGATACTAACATGTGGGTTTTGCTAAACATGTATGAGTTACTTTCAACTCCTTGAGTCTCTAAAAACACTTTTAGGTGTGGTTATATAAGCACATTAAGGGTTGAAGTTTGCTTTGGGGATGATCCACTTGTATAACTCTTGTATTTCATACATGCCAAGAAATTCCACATCATCTTGTACCTTCCAAGATCATCTAAAATCTAATAAATACTTCATGTAATCTCTAATACTTTGTCCATACATCAAAAATTCATTACCCACATCTTATCCATATGATAAACTTTTATTATTTGAGATTCCTTCTTTAGGAACTTTGAATGTCAAAATTTTGAAAATTGTGCATCATCAATGGCCATGAACCTCTAAATAAGGTTTACATCTCTCAACTATTCCATTTGACTCATTTTTTCCAAGAAAAGTCAATGAAAAATTTAAACTTTTTAATGGTGATGTCGTATTTACGATGTCATAGGCATCTACAATGTCACACATATTAAAATAGTATATATACACATAGGAATTTGTGCAATTTTTCATCTCTCATTTGTAGCAAGAGAAGTTTTTGTAGTTTTTTCCTTTGCCCTCTTGCACACTAGCTTTCAAAGACCAAAAATTTACCCTCATTGCTCAGATTTCTAGAATGTTTCAATCCTATTGATCCTGGAGCGCTCAACTTAGTTGTGGGGGAGGGATGTGGGGTTGCATTGCACGATATAAGTGAATGAAAATTTAAAAATTTGAGCCACAAATTCCTAATTCCTGGAAGATATTATAAAGGGTAAGTACAAGGAGATAATAAGAACCTTAAAGTTAATTAATCAAACTAAGGTAAGAAAGATTTAGATAATACTTCTAATAGACCATATCAACAATTTTAGGCCATAATAAGTAAGGAAAATGATATAAGGTCATAAGTAACTAAAAGATATAACACCTAAAGGGTTCTTGTTTTGCAAATTTTTCTAACTTTGCAATCATAATATGATAGAAACTTGATCTAACCAAGGGTATGAACAAGGTAGAAAAGTACTTAGAATTGATAAGAACAAGCTAATAATTTCAAACCCTTGTTGATTGCAGATGGCCCCAAAGAGACCACCAGAAGGAGAACCTTTACAACATAGAAGCAAGAAAGATGCAACTCCAAGTGTCTCCATGATGGTCCACACTAATCAACAATAGTGAATGGAACATAGAAGAAACATACTAATTCTAGCAAGACAAATAGGTGAATGCTATAGTGAAAATTGGAGTCTTTATGCCATACTCAGTAGAAAGGACATATGGAAAAAGAAGACAGGGATAGAAGAGGAGAAACTTTCCGGAAGCTTGATAACAAAGGGAAGAAGCCGATGGAAGAGCCACCCTTGCCTAAAATATGAACTACATCAAGCCATCTTAAATTTTATTTTTGTTTTTTCATGTAACTGTGTCATTTTTTGGTACACACCACTATGGCACTCAAAGTTAGTTAGCAGTTAGAGTCAGTCAATAATCTGATACCTTGAACTTTTTCTTCTTTTTGTTCACTTAAGGAGGAGATTTTAGTTAGTCATGGGGGTATGATGAATCATCATTTGGCTGATGCTATATCGCATTTGTTTGACAAAAAGTTAATTTTTATCCACCAACAATATCGTAACTATGATGTTGTATATTTGATATTGTAGCACAAGCTATGTCATCGTAGAATCGATATTGTGGGATGTGTGCAACCTATAAATACAACACTTAGATGCATAGATCCAAAGAACTTTCATTCCATCCTTAGGTAGACTCTTTTAATTTATTTTTGTAGTTTTAGTGATAGAGTAAATGCTTGCAGTATGGTGTTGAGTAGTTGTATGGAATCTTTCTTTGAGCGAAGTGTACTTAGGTGCAGTTCATGTTTGGAAATAAAGATTGAGATTTCTTTTCATTTTTGTAGCATAGTTTTTACTATTTTACTTAGCATAGTTTTTACTGCCTTCTAGATAATCATTTACATTTCCAAGCATTTTACTTGTTTATTAGTAAAGTGGAATGAGTATGACTAGTTTCAAGCATTTAAGTGTAATCGTTTGGTAATCCTAGTAGTGTTATTACTTGGTTTACCTAGTAGCATAACACTTGGTAACCCAGTAACGGTTACATGATCCCAAGACATGTACAGTAAGCCATGATTGGATGCTCATCACTCTAGGCTAGAGTAGATTTACATTACCATCATTACTTAAATTTAGGATTAAATTTCATTCTCAATTATGTTTATTGCTAGGAGTAATTAGGGCCTAACAACATCAATTATCATATGCCTCACTTTGGACTAAACCATACTTGACAAAGCTACCACTAGTCCAAGTAGGAAGACAACATCCTAAGCTTAACGATCTAGATGCCACAACTAGTCCCATCCATAGCATTTGACCAGATCATGCATGAACACTTGTGATTCGTATGGTTGGACATAGGGGTACCTGCCGCTCATCAACATAGAATGGTAAGAAATCCATGAAAACACACATGTACTCAAGTAAGTAAAGAGGCACAAAGAGTGTTAAATCCCCTTAAATTCACACCCTTTTCAAACCTTTGAATCTATCGCAAGTTTGAAAACTATGAAGGTCACAAGTTTGTTAAAATTTTATTAATGAAAAAGGGACCTCATACTTCCAAAACCAGGAAAACCATAGAGTTGGTGGATGGGAGGATGATGTGGACTCACTATCTATGCCATGAAAAATAAACTTGTCTTAGTCATCAATCACCAGAATTCAAAAATAGAAACCAAACATTAGTAATAAAAAAAATTAGGTTGAAACCACCAATAGTACATAGCTACAACATCACTGTGTCCTATTAGCAATAAAACACTTTATTAAAAAATAAGAAAAATTCATACCAAAATAAAGTAAAATATACAAGAAATTATAAAAATATTCAAGAAAAATGAAACATACTAATGATGTTGTAAAAGAAGAATTTTAAACAATAACAAAGTGTAAAACAAAAAGGTAGAAAAATTAAAGATCCACTTAAATGATTAACATAGATGGTGATCTCTCTTATGACTAAGTTGAAAGGAGGAGATGTGAAAGATTGAGCGAGGTCGTCCATCTATTAAGGTGTTTCTTCCACTAGCTTGCTTGGGCTGATGAAAAGGCTTGACTTGTTGTGTGTTGACCAGCTACTTTTTGTTCAGGTTTGTAGATCAACATGGCCTCAAAAGGAAAGGTTTCATAAATGATATAAGGCCCTTCACAGAATGTTTGAAACTTAGTTCATTAAGGAACATGTTTGGGGTTCCAGTAGAGAACCTTGTCTCCAGGTTGAAATTTCCCTTTCCTTATCCTAAGGTCATGGCATTGTTTATTACATGCTTTGTTCACTTCATTCAAGGATAGGGCTAGCAATTGATTCTCATCTAACACATTAAGGTTGATCAATCTTTATTTTTATGTTAGGCTTAAGTCAAGTTCAAGGTCACAAGCTGTTTAAAGTGTACAAAGCTTGGATTGAATTGGAAGAGTTGGTAATTTTTCATACACCAGCTCATAGGGAAAGTAACCTATAGGGAGTTTCCATGTTGAGTAGTATGCCCAAAGGGCATTATTAAGTTTTGTGCTTGAATCTCTTCTATATTTGCTAATTTTTCTTGTTAAGATTTTTGTGATCTTCCTATTGGTAACATCTGCTTGATTGTTGGCTTAAGGGTGGTAAGGTATTGCTATTTTATGTTCAACCCCTAAGTGTTGCATGAGGTTGTGAAAAATAGCACCTGTGAAATGAGTACCATTGTCAAAAATTAGTGCACATGGCATTTAAAACATGTTTACAACATTTTGTTGTACAAACCGTGCAGTAGTGGAAGATGTACAATCAGTGATGGTTGTTGCTTCTACCCATTTCGTACAATAGTCAACAACAACTATTATGTATGCCTTTATATTTGAGATGGGTGTGATGGGACCCATGAAGTCTATGCCCTAGATGTCGAAGGATTCTAGTGGTTGGATATATTACTAAGTTCCCTCCATTTGAGCAGTCATTTCACCACTTGTTGAAAACATTCACAAGAATGGAAAAACTGGTGGACATCCTTGAATATTATTGGCCAATAGTACCCTGCCATTAGGATTTTAATGGCCATGCATCTCCCTGCATAGTGGCCTCCACAAGGATCCTAATGAGCATCTTGGAGAATGTGTAGTTGGTCAGCATCAAGAACACACTAATGAATTAGGCCATTGGTGCAAACCATGTAAAGATATCTGTTAATCTCCATGAAGGATTTGGCCTAATGAAGAAATTATTATTTCTTCTGGTGATCTAACTCTTGTAGCATCTCTTGAGTAAAAAGATAATTGAGATTTAGTAGGCATCTTTTCATTTATTGCATCGACAAAGAGGAGTTCATCAGGAAATTGATCAAAGAGCAGGCTCTCATCCTCTTTGTTTTCCCATCATAATTGAGACAAGTGATTAACAACCACATTCTTAGTCCCCTTTCAATATACCATTGTAAGATCAAACTACTGCAAGATCACTAGCCACCATATGACACGAGGGCTCATCGTTGGTTTATTCATTAGGAAGGAAATGACACTATGATTAATGTGCATAAACACCTTGTATCCAAGCACATAGTGCCTACACTTTTTCAAAGTATACACCATGATCATCAGCTCTTCCTTCATTGTGGTGTAATTAAGTTGTGCATCCACAATGATTTAGCTTTCATAATGAATGTAATATGAACATTTTTATTGTATAATTATGTAAGCATAGTTGCCAAGGCATAGTTTGATGCATCTGTCATGATGTGAAATGGTTGGAACCATTCATGTGCTCTTAGAATTAGAGTCTCTACAAGCCTCTCCTTAAGCAGTTGGAATGCCTTGTTGCATTTCTCAGTTCATATGAATAAAGCATCTTTCTAGGTGAGATTGATCAATACTTTCACTATTTTAGAGAAATTTTCTATGAATTGTCAGTGGTAGCCAATGTTTCCAAGGAATGACTAGATATTTTTAACGGTTTTCAGCTGGTGGGTTATTCCTTGGATGACCTGAATCTTTTTGAGATTCACCTTAATCCTTGCTTGAAACATTTTGCGTCCCAACATAATGTCCTCCTAGACCATGAGATGGCTCTTTTGCCAATTGAGTTGAAGATTAGTCTCCATGCACCTTTTAAGCACTTTTTCAAGGTGGTCTAGGGCTTGCTCAAATGTAGCACCATAGGTAAAGAAGTCATCCATGAAGACTTCCACCCTGCTACCAATATGTTGTTGAAAGACTCTTAGGGCCAAGTGTTGGAAAGTTGCAGGGGCATGGCATAGACCAAAGGGTATCTTATAATATGCAAAAGTTCCCCAAGGACTTGTGAATGTTGTTTTGGCTTTATCCTTAAGCACAATCTAAATTTGGTTATAGCTATTATAACTATTCAGATAACTATTATAGCAATGCCCAAAAATAGTGTCCAACACTTGGTCCACAAATGATAATGGAAAATGATCTTTGAATGTTAAAATGTTTAAGAGTCTAAAATCAATACAAACTAGCCACTTACCACCTTTCTTTGCACAATTACAAGTAGGCTAATCCACTTGCTATCCACAATTAGATAAATGATCCTTGTCTTAAGGAGTTGTTCAGTTTCCTTCTTCATGATATGTTTCAATTTTGGGTTCAGCTACTATTGTGACTACCTCTTTGGCTTTATGGCTAGATCAATGTAGATGCAATGATGGCATATCCTAGGATCAATCCCTATGAGTTTAGGATATGACCAAGTAAAGGCTATTGGCCATTTGTTGAACATCTTCAACAACATTCTTTTCTATTCAACAGCAAGGTTGGCATTGATTATCATTGGCTTGCCATTTTTAAAAAATGCATATTCCATGCCAATAGGTAGATTTTTCAACTCTAAGGGCTCCTACTTAAACTATCAAGGATTTCCAACTCTCCCCAATTGGTATCATCAGGTTCATCATTAGAGAGTTGGTGACGAACTTGCTCTAGTTTATCTATGCCTTTAACATAAGCACAAGTCAAGTTCTCAGTAGTTTCCATGTAATTTATGCTACTTTCAAAATCAATTGTCAATCATTGGGTGCCTTCCTATTTTGTGGCCACTGCATACACGTACTTTTGGATTTTAGATTCATCTGCACACTTTCTACATGCTTTGATTGATGTACTTTTAATAGACTAGAGTTTCTTCACATCGTTGCACCTTGTATCACTATATGTGATGCATAAAGCTTGCTTCTTCTTGATCTTTCTAAATGCATTTTCCTTAGAAATATCTAAGGAAAGATCTTTGATGCCCATTCATGCATCAATAGTGCTTAACTAAGCACTTTCCATAATGATTAGGAAGTCCCCCTTGTAATTGTCAACTTTGATCACCAAGAAATTAGCAGGATATGACCAGCCATAGAAAGTGGTCACAATGTTCTTCAGTAGTCTGAAGGAAATAGTGATGGAATGATTGGCCAATTCTACATGAATGTTGCTCTACTTAAGAGGAGGTAGGTTTCAAGAATTGTACATTTCATGGGAAATTAGGTTAACACCAAAACTTGGATCAAGAATTGCTTTACATGGCTCATTTCTAGCAATCATCAAGTAGGATTTTCAAGATTAGCTCTTTTCCTGGGAAGGTTGCCAGCTTTGATACAATCAGATACAACGTGGGTAACATAATTGTGTAGATCTTGGGAGGAGTTTGGTTTGAAGGGCTCTCAAAAGGAATGGATGTAGAGGATGAAGGAGACATAGGACAACTAGCCGCATAAGTAAGTGAGGGCTTGGTAGGGCTCAAAAAAATGATCTTTTATGGGATCTATATTCTAAACAACTCGGCTGAGGAGTTGGCTATAAGTTAATAGCCCTAGTAGCATTATGTTGTTATGGTTGTGCAAGAATTTCATCCTACATGGATGGAGCATGTGATAATTCAGTTGAGAGTGGAGGAACATGTGCTGAAGGATGAGAGAGATGATAAGGATATGGAGATTCCCCTCTAGGAGATGGAGAATGAGTTCTGTAATACTGTAGAGGGTAGTGGTGATGTTGAAAAAAAGCATGATTGTAAAAGTCACATGGAAATATGGGTTGCTGAACATAGTACCCATTAGGATCTAGCTTCTTTTAAGGGTATTTGCTAACTTAGTGATGGCATTCCCCATGATTGTGGATGTTGCCATTGATGGTATTACTCGTATGATTATGGTGGAGCTCCATTTGGATAATAAGTCTATTGTTGTTGGTGGACCTACCTTGGGTTGCCTTGAGGATATAATAACCTTCTAGGTGCTTGCCTTTGTGTTAGTTTAGGATTTAGATAATACATCCTAGATTTTTGTAAGTGTGACGTAATAGGGCAACATCCCTTGGGATGTTCATATTGACAGATGTCACACCCACCATCATGATCTGATTCAAACTCCACAACCTCTTCTATTGCTGTAGCTTTGCCCTTACCCCTTTGGTAGATACGTTTAGCTTCTTTTCTTCTCTTGTGGTCATAATCATTACCTTGTTCTTTGGATTCTTATGCAATTCTTAGAGTAGTTTGAAATTTTTCATCTAGAGATTCCCATATTTTGTCAACCTTAGCCAAAATTTTAGACACAGATTTTTAAATTGGCAAGGTCTTCTGGTACATCACTTCATCAAGTGGTGCCTCCTCCTCACTATCACAAAATTGGACCTCCCTTTTTTTGATGGAAGAATCCTTGTTATACTCCTTAGCACTTTTCATTTTCTCAACTCACCTTCTTGTTTTACAACTTACTCAATTAGCCTTTGAATTTGATGGGCTCTTAGTTCTGACAGTCTCCTTTGGGCATAGACCCTAAGAGTTCTCCTTGTTTTTGATTGGAGACGATCTATGATATGGAAAAGCTACTCTTGTTACGAATAACTATGGCTAGGACATCTATCAAAAGGGAATAATGCCCATCCATGGCTGCATCCAAGGGTTCATGTGTTTCTTGTTGCTAGCCTTGGATTTGCTTTCTTAAATTGGATACTCTGGAGTATGTCTAATATTTGTCATTGAACAACTCAAGCATTGTACTCCATCTATGAATTAATTCTTGATCTAAGGAGCAGTACCAACTTTCTGCTTCTTTCATAAGTATCATGGGAAACAACTTAAGTTTCTACTAATCGTTCTCTATGTTCTATAAGGCACATGCATTGTGAAAGGCCTGAGGACAAATCTATGGATCTAAGTTATATTCTTCACCCCCAAAGGAAGGATGCTCATTATCATTTTGGTTTAGCATGAACAAGGGGTTAGTGAACCATTTTCCCTTTGTAGCTTCATGGTGCTTCTCCTGGTGCTAATCTCATTTGCGTTGTGTTTCTATGGGATGGTAGTCTTGATAGTCATGATCTTGCATAATGTATTTATCATGGAGATCCTAGATGCCCAACATCTTAAGAGTTTAGAGCAGCTTCCTAAGAATGAATTGGTTAGGAGGCAACACAACATTGCCCTCCATATCTCTCCAATGTAGCTACTCATATTGATTCAAGATGAAGGTTAAATTAGATACAAACTCATCTGGATGAGTGTACACCACTTTGAATTCTTGGGGCATTGGCAATTTTGATTCATCATGCCTGTGAGAAGAAGAAATTTTGGATTAGCAAAAAATTTTGTGTGCTTAAATTATAATTATATTTTTTTCAAATGATTGTGACCTTAGAGTTCATTCCAAGAATCTTAAATAATATTCACTAAGTCCTAGATAGCACATGTAATCAAACTACAGGTCCTTGGCAATGATGCCAATGATGAATGACGAGTAGACCCTACATCGAACCATATGAATCACTAAGCATTCACATGTGATCTAGTCAAATTCTGTGGACTTATAGCCTTCTAAGTACACTAGTCTCTAGGAAGTGAAACTAACCATTGTAATCATTATCTTTCCAATTACACTTGTGAAATACAAAGGTATGGGTAAGTGCAACTGAGGCATTTGATTTTTATCATTTTCTATGTTTTATGTTTTAAGTTCCCTAAGGATAAAGAATAATTAATAAAATAAAATAATTAAATTGCTAATTTAATCTAATTATCTAGACTTAACTAATCCTAACGTAAGCATTTGTTCCCACTTGTTGTATACATCTTGAACATGTTTAACACTACTGGGTTACCAAACGTTAAGCGTTATTGGGATTACTAAGTGTCAAGCATATGTTTGAAGTGGTCATACTTAGGTGCTTAATTAATCACTATTTAATTTAGCTTAATTTAACTTAATTAATTACTTAATTACCTAAAGCATTAAAGGAAATTGAATAAGTAAATAATTAATTTATTTCAAAGTGCTACATGGTTTATTAGAAAGCTCATCTTTATTACTACACACATTGTCATGCTTAAGTACAACAGTGCTTGAATAAAGATCTGTACACTCTTTGACTCATACTACGGGTACTTAGAAAAATATTCTCACTTTCAAGCAAGAAAACTACAAGAGCTCTGCTATAACTACAACAAAAGATGCCATAAACATAGTAGGTGAGTATGTATTTATAGGTAAAAATAGAAACTATGTTGATGAGGCCATGTCAACACATTAAATTCCACGTCAGCGTGACCACGTTGACGAGGTCGCATTGACGTGACCACATTGATGTAACCCTTGACATGACTCATCAAGATTCATGAAACCATAGTTAGTATTTTTATGGGATGCAATGGTTGAGAAAATAGAATATCTCCTAGGAGGATGTGCAACAAAATCATAAGCATATTTGCCAACTAGTCAAACAAATAAGATAGATATGGATTAATGTAGAAGGAAAGAGTTAATTTTATTTACACCATATTAGATCTTATAAACTAGATGTAAAAGCTTACTATCTCTTTGCAACTGTTCCCATTAAGTATTAGAATGTTATCAGTAAGCTTTGCTTAAGTTCTCATCATCTTAGAATTGAAAGTGGGACATGAATTCAACTCCCTCAAGAGTCTCTTTGGTTGTTTTTAGCCCATCTATGATATGGCAAAGTTGCTCTTGCTAAGAAAAATCATGGGTTGGGCATCTATGTAGCAAGGAATAATATCTTCTCACAATTACATTAAGGGATTCATGGTTGCCTTGTTTCCACCCTTGAATTTATTTCATCAAGTTGGATAACTTGGAGTATGTCTAATAGTTATTATTGAGTAGCTCTACCATCATACTATATCTATGAATAGATTTTAATTCCAAGGATTAGTACCATTTTTTAGCTTCCTTTATGAGTTCCTTAGAGAATAATTTAAGCTTTTGCTTGTTATTTTTATCACCATGACCCTTGTCATCATAGGCATCTCGCTCATCATAACCCCTATCATGGCCATATCTCTTATGATGTGGTCTGCTACAACTTCTTTCGTAGTAGTGCCCCTCTTCTTCCCAATCTTATTTATATTCCCTTCTTCCATATCTACGATGGCATCTTCTATCATCTCTATCTTGTCTATGATCATTATCCCTCTATTCTTGGTTATGTTCTCCCTCATCAGAGCTTGATGATAAGGAAGAACATGAGGATGAATAGCTAGGAGATCTATGCTAGCTTGTACTTCTTATTTAGTTCCTTGAGTGTTCTCTTATTGGTTAGTTGGAAGATCTTAGCCTTGAGGTCCTTTTGGTTCTGGGTCTAACTCTCCCCTTACCTTGGTTACTTACCAAGGTTAAAGAGAATCATTAGTAGACCATGATGTCTTTGTTAAAGGAAGTAGTACCTTAGTGTTAATATTGACTTGATGGATATTTAGTGTTCTCCTTTTTTGATTATGATGTTAGTGTAATCAGGAGCCTTTTTTCCTTTAAGGCTTCATGGTGGGCCTCCATTAGTTTGTGTTTTTAAAGTTGGACCTTTGTAGGTTGATAATACCTAAAGAGGTGATTTGCCACTTGGTAATCCAAGATTGCTACTTCAAGCCCTAACTTTGTTAATGCTACATGAACATTAATGGAATGACACAATCAAGTGGCAACACAATGTTGCCCTCTAGGTCTCTTCACTACATTGCTCATCCTAGTGAAAGATGAAAGTGAAGTTTGGATAATATGGATCTAGATGGATATAGACAACTTTGAGTTATTGAGGTACTTCATTTGGGTTCTTCTTTAATCTATCATGAGGTTTTGTAGTATCATCCATAGGTGGAAAATCAACCCTACCAGAAGAAGACATCTTTTAGCTTGTTCTTGAAGTGTGCCATGAAAAAAATATTATTATTTTTCTATTGATGGTTTGTTATATTTCTACAATGATCCTTATATGATTTAATTATCTAAAACACTTAGCACATAACATCCCCAACAACACCACCAAAGATAAATAGTAAAAGTTGCATATGCTTAATCATATGAATCATAAGCATGTATGTGTGATCTGGTTGAATTCTATGGAACTTTAGGCTAACAATATCCTAGATAATTAAGCATGACATTGTTGATCCTTGTCTTTTCGATCATTACTTATGTAGTTCAATGGGTATAGTTAAGTATGATGGAGGTGTAAGATGTTTTTATTTTATTATTATTATTTAATAATTATTAAAATATTTTAAGGGATCATTGTTTGGAGCAATCGTAAGATACTTATTTTTCAAGTAAAATACCTAAATTTGAGCTTGGGTGCAACCACTCAATGAAGTTAGGCTTTCACTCATCTACCAACCCTCATGAAACCTTGCTTAACCAAATGAACATTACGGCTCTATGTGATGATCCGTAATGATTAAAATATTTAAGATAATAAAATGATTAAAATATTGATATCTAACTAGATATAGAACTAAGATTAATCTAAACAAGCCTAAGCATGAAGCATCCATTCCCACTCTCTGCTGCATCCTAAACTTTTACTAACATCGCTAGGTTACCAAATGGTTACTATTGGGTATGCCAAGTATCCATTACTATAATTATCAAATGCTAATATATCAGGTTCAAAGTGATTGTACTTACACAATTATGGAATAAAATATTAATTATCTAAGAGTTGGAAAGTAAAATGCATCATAAAGTAAGTTGCAGGAAATAAAGTAAAACTATTTCAAGTACTACATTGGAGAGAATTAATCTTGATTTTATCACCAAAATGTTGAAATATCTAGGTACATCATGTACTTGAATAAAAATTCATTCAAAAAATTGTATTCATGTTATAGGTACTCATAGGAAAATTTTGCTAAGTGTTGTAGAAGAAAACTACAAGAGATTTAGTGCTACAATGATCAAAAGTGTCGGAAATGTGAATGGTATGTGCATTTGTATAGGGAAAAGATTAGGTTGCATCAATGCAGCTCAAGCTTCATAGATGCAGTGGACTTATTCACATTTCATCAAATGCAATGTCATTGGTAATGGTATGAACTTTGTTTGAAACCTAGACAAATATGTATGATGGTCATTCTAGCCATAACTCAATATAAGACCTTGTTATGGAAGTGGTAAGGTATGTCATGTCATGATATTTGCAATCCTTTCTCATTGCATTTCACCTCATTACTATATACAATCATGACATTGATGGTTTTGTCTAGTATTGTGTAGGATCTTTAGAACAACAACTATGTGGTTATTAGAACATAGACTTGATCAAGATTCAATCTTCTAAGTGCTCATAGACACATTGTGAGATGGTTATACAAGGGTATTTTGGATAGAAGCTTGCTTTGGGAAGGACCCACTTGTATAAATTTTAGAGATCTTACTCATGAACTAACTCCACAAGCTTGAAATATTGAAGTATTGTTATGCATAATCATTTGTTCATCTTTTCTTTATATTGTGAAATAACACTCTAGAAACCTTAATTCTTCATGTTTCAAGTTTCAAAGACCTATTAATTCATCATCTCACCTCATCCAAAATATCCAACACATATTCATAGCTTCTAAGCCATTTTATTGGCTCTAGTTCAACCCAAAAATCCCAAGAAAATTCTTCTAAATTGCACTTAATTCCAAAGAAAATTTCCATTTTAAGTTTTTGCGTAATCACATTAATGTTGATGCAGAACAAAAAATATTTTATATGTATCAATTGTCAGTGAAAATTTCATTATTGTTACTTTGTAGAAGAGTAGTTTTTGTCATTCTTAAAAGATAGAGCCTTCTACTAGTGATATCTTGATCACTGTACTTTTAATTTTACACATTAAAAAATCTTTGAAGCTCCTGAAGTTGAGCTCTACATTGTGGGGGTTGTAGATCTACAAATTGAAAGATTTGTATAATCCAAAATTTTGAACATCTAAGGTACTTAATGCTAATAAATTAGTAACATAATGTACAATTAGGATTGAAAACCTACCTTAGGATCTCTAGGATGTTATACTATAATTACTTAGGAGCATTAGTATTAAAATTTTTTAAAATCAAGCTAATCACAAGAATGATGAAGGGCTAAAAACCTATGAATAAATGACTAAAAATTAACAATTGAAAGTTAATGTGATTGCAAATAGCATGCAAGAAGATCTAGAATGTAGGTGGTTTATCTCAAAGGAGGAAAAAGTGATCCAAAGATGAATGTGGACAACTAGAGCTTGAACCAAAAGGCACCCATGCAGCTGGGCCAATAATAAAAGAGCTCTAACTAAAATTTGTTATATAAATTTCCACTATAGAGATGGGGTAGTTGAGGTAAGATGTAGTGCTTCCACCTAAGCCTAGCCTTAAAGTCATATTAGTGGAGGCCTACTTGGAGAAAATCATAACAAAGGAGATCTAGAGTTCTATGCTCTAAGAACCAAGCTTTGGATATTTCATGGGATTTTTTTCCCAAGATGTCCAAAATGAGTTGTAGACATCTATTCTATCACTCACCATCTCTATGAATGGGGAATGGTACTTAGGAAAAACCTATCTCTTTTGGAATAGTCACCGAAGAAATGCTATAGTTAAAATCAAGGACATAACCATTTCCTACTTGATGGAGGCAATTTTGGATGCTGTAAAACTTCCAAACATAGATGCAAAGGTTGCAACAGTATCCACCTAGTCTAATTAAGAAAGAAAGAAGGAATGGATGCAATAATGTTATGGGGCAAATAAAAAGACATATAGTAAGCTCATCTAAGTTGAAAGAATTTATTTCAAGATTGTGTTGTATCACCTCAATTCAATGGTATGACCAAGCAAAGTTACATCCTTCTTAGTGAGAGCTTGTATAATGCTTAGCATTCAATTTCTAATAAACCTACCATAGCTTATCTTCTTGGAGATAGAGAAGTACTTCAAGGAAAATGTATAGGGTAGAAAGACACTCATCTTTCCATGCTTAATCAAAGAACTCTACAAAAGGGGAGGGATCGTAGACTGTACTAATGATGTCTTATAAAAGACACTTTCCTACCCATTTGAGATAACATTATAATGTTAGAGCAAAAACATGTATGATTTGTTTTTGATACCACCATTGGTACTTGGTTAATTTATAAAGTCTATCTTTATTTTTCATGAAAATGTAATATCTATCTAATAGATCCTATAGGTCTTTAGATGTAATAAATCTTCATTAGATTTTATTTCAATAACATCATAGCCACTTGAAAAAGGTTACACTTTCTCTCATTCACCACCCCTTCTAAGATCCTACCTTGAAAAGGTGAGCATTGAACCTTTGGATGATGATCTTTTGAAATATGTCCAAAAACGTTCCACTTTGATAAAGATGTACAATAACTTTAGATCACACTACAAGCACTTACTTACTGATGAATTGTAGATTAGTTGCATCAATTGGGCCTTGTTGACTAGGCCTCGTTGATGCATTGACATGGCCCTATCAATGTAGCGTTTGTTGTTGCTTATAAATACACACACTCACCGTGTATTGGAAAATATTTATCATAGTATAGTAGAGCTCTTGTAATTTTTCTTTCACAAAGTTAGAATATTTTCCCTAGTGCCTGCAACAGAAGTCATTGAGTGTACAAATCTTTATTTAAGCACTGTTGTACCTGCGCATGGTAGTGTGTGCGGTAATAATAACAAACTTTCTAATAAACATTGTAGCACTTTGGCTAGATTAAATATTTTATTCATGCATTTAATGTTTTATGCAATTTCCTTTAATTCTTTAAGTAATTAAGCTAAGTTAAGCTAGATTAAATAGTAATTAATTAAGTACATAAGTACAACCTCTTTGAGCATGTGCATGATACTTGGTAATCCTAGTAATGCTTAATTTTTGGTAACCCAACAACATTATACATGTTTAGGATCTGTACCGAATGTGGAACTGGATGCTTATGTTAGGATTGGTTAGACCTTGGTTAGTTAGTTAGATTAAATTAGCAATTAAATTACTTCGTTCCCTTCATCATTTATTTTAAGCACCCAAACATAAAACATAAAAATAATAAAAATCATATGCCTTGATTATACTTAATCATACCTTTGCATATCATAAGTGTAAGTGGGAAGACAATGAATAACTATTACGTCAAGTTCACTTCCTAGAGGCTAGTGTACCAGAAGACAAAGAGTTCACAAAATTTGACTAGGTCGCACATGAACGCTTAGTGATTTGTATGGTTGAGCATATGGTTATTTGCTGCTCATCATTGGCACCATTGCCAAGGACTCCTTTTTTTTGAAATGTGCGCTATCTAGGCATACTAAAAAACATTAACATAGTTGAATGAACCCTAAGGTCAAAATAATTCTTAAAATAAATATAATAATTTAAGCACACTGATATCTTATTCTAATTGCAAATGTCTTTTTCTCACAAACATGATGATACTAAATCATCGGTGCCTCACGAATGTAGGGTGGTATATACTGATCCAGATGAATATGTGCCTAACTTCACCTTCATTCTGCATCAGGATAAACAACTATAGTGGCAAGATATAGAGGACAACATTGTAATGCCTTCCAATTGATTTGTGCCCAAGATGCTACTCCAAACTCTTAGGAGGTTGGACATCTAGGATCTTCGAGAAGAGTATGTTATGCATGATCATGACTGCCGGGACTATTGCCACATCGAAACATAATGCAAGAGATATTGATACTAGGAGAAGCACCATGAGGCTATGAATTGAAAACGGTTCACCAACCCCTTGTTCTTGCTAAACCAAAATAACAATGAGGATCCTCCCTTTGGGGGTTCTCACCATGAAAATTCTCCACCCCTTTATATTGGTGATGGGAGCTTGAACTTGAATCTCTAGTTCACTATTAACAATCCAGGTTTAGGCAAAAGTGGGAGTCAAGGCAAGGGCTTGGGCATGCATCAAGATGATAAGAAAGCTGATGAACTTGGCCATGACAAGTGTAGAGGTGGTGGCAAACACCATGTTGGTGGTAGTCTTTCTCCCTCTTCATCCTCTTCATTTGCATCTTCTTTGTCCTCTTCTGGTTCTAATAGACGTCGTAGAAAGGACAATTGTGATAAAGGTGAATAGCAAGATAATAATGATCACTAAGCTCACCATGAATGAATGGGTAGTAAAGGACATCATGGGTGTCATCGATATAATGATGGTAATGAGCCTTTTCTGGCAATGTATAGTATGGTAAATATTTCAGAGGTAGTAAAAATTTCAACCATGCATGTGAAAGACAGTCAAATCAAGTGACTAGACATGAACAATATCCCTAGATTGGATGGGGGATATAACTCTAATCTGCAAACACATCTTCAAGATTTTCACGATGTCTATTCCTTACAAAATACTGAAAATAATTGGTAGAAATTAAAGCTATTTCCTAGGATACTCATCAATGAAGCAAAAAGTTGGTATTGATCCTTGGAGCCAAAATCCATCAATAGGTGGAGTATAATGCGAAAGCTATTCAATGATAAATATTAGACATACTCTTGAGTGTCTAATCTGAGAAGGTAGATCTAAGGATGAAAGTAAGGAACACATGAACCCTTGGATGCTACCATGGATAGATACTATTCTCTCATACATTGATGTCCTAGCCATGGTTATTCTCAATAGGAATAACTTCACCACATCATAGATGGATTTAGATCATAAATGAGAAGAAATCTTAGGGTATATGCCTAAGGAAGGCTATCAAAACTTAGAGCCCATTAGATCCCAATGTTGATAGAGCAGGTAGCAGAAAAAGGAAGAGAGTTGAGGAAATGGGAAAGTGATGAGGAGTATAACTAGGATGCTTCCACTAGAAAAAGGGAGGTTAAATTTTGTGATAATGAGAAGGAGGTACAACTTAATGAGGTGGAGCAACGAAAAACCTTACCAATTCAAAAATCATTTTTCAATATATCGACCAAGGTTGATAGATTATGGAATTATTTAGATGAAAAATTCCAAATTGCTATGAGAATTGTAGAAGAATCCAAAGAATAAAGTAGTGATCATGAAAATAGGAGATAGAAAGAAGCTAAAAATGCCCAGTAAAGGGTAAGGGCAAAGGTGTTGTAGTAGAAGAGGTTGTGGAGTTAGAATTAGATGACGATGGTGGGTGTGACATCTACCAATACGAACATCCTAAAAGATATTGCCTTGTCATGTCACACTTATAGGAGTCTTGGGTGTACATGCTGAATCCTAGATTGGCAAGAAGGTAAGCACATAGAATATTGTCTTATCCTCAAGGAAATCCAAGGTAGTTCCACTAGCAACAATAATCTTGTTATCTAATTGGAGCTCCATCACAACCATATGACTAGTACTAATAGTAGTAACACCCATAGTCATGGGCAATGCCACCACCAAGGCAACAGTACCTTTATAGGTAGCCAAATATGTATGGGTACTATGTTTAGAAACCAATGTCTTCACATGAATCTCTAGTCATGCTTCTTTTCAGCATCACTACTACCCGGAACTCATTCTCCATGTACTAGAGGGGGAACCCCATATCTCTATCCTCCTCATCCTTTAGCACATGCTCCTCCACCCTTAACCTAATTACCACCTACTCCACCCATGTAGGGTGAGCTTCTAGTCCAGTTGCAACAATGTAATGCTACTAGGGCCATTGAGTTACAACAACTCCTTAGTTGAGTGGTTTGGAAACACGATGCTGTAAAAGATCATTCTTCCAAACCAATAGTCCTACTAAACCCTCACCTACTTATGTGGTTGGTCATCCTATATCTCCTTCATCATTTGTATCCATTTTTTGAGACCCCTTCAAACCAAATGCCTTCAAAAATATGCACTATTATGTTAGCCTATGTTGTATTTGATTAGATTAAGGTTGGCAACCTTCCTAGGAAAAGATTTGATCCTAGAAGTACTCTCATCTATTTACTGATTGCTAGGAATGAGCCATGCAAAGCTTTTCTTGACTCAGGTTCTAGAGTTAATTTGATTTTTCATGAAATATACAATGCTTGGGACCTTCATCCTCTCAAGAAGAGCAACATTTGTTTAGAACCGGTAGATCAGTCCATCACTATTTCATTAGGATTGGTAGAAGATATTGTGACCACTATTTGTGGGTGGTCGTATCCTACCAATTTCTTGGTAATTAAAGTTGACAATTGCAAGGGGGAATTTCCAATCATTATGGGAAGGGCATGGTTGAGCACTATTGATGTGCGAATGGGAATCAGAGATCTCTCTTTAGAAATTTCCAAGGAGAATGAATTTGGAAATTGCATATAATGATACTGGGTGCAACTGTGTGTAGAAACTCTAGTTTGTCAAGAGAAAACCTTTCAAAGCATGTAGCAAGTGTGTAAAGGAATTTGAAATCCAAAAGCGCATGTACATAGTAGCCACAAAACATGAGGGCATCTAGTGGTTGACAACTAATTCTAAAATTAACATACTTTGCATAGAACCTACTGAGAACTTGATGTGTGCATATCTTGAAGGCATAGTACCTATTAGGGAGAGTTAGAAATTCTTAAAAATTTTAAACAACAACCCCTATAGTTGAAAACTCTACCTACTAGCATGGAGTATGCATTTTTGAAAAATGAGAACCTGGTAATCATTAATGCCAATCTTACTCCTAAATGGAAATAAATGTTGTTAAGGGTGGTCAATAAATGGCCAACATCCTTTGCTTGGTTATATCCTGAACTCATAATGATTAATCCTAGGATATGCCAGCATCGTATCTACACTAATCCAGCCATGAAGCTAAAGAGGTAGCCATAAGAGTGGTTAAACCCTAAATTGAAGCATATCGTCAAAGAGGAAATCAAACAACTCCTCAAGATAGGATTTATCTATCCCATTGTAGATAGTGAGTGGGTTAGTCCACTATGATTATGCCAAAGAAAGGTGGCAAGTTGTGGGTTTGTATCAACTTCCCACTATTGAATATGGCAACATTCAAAGATCACTTTCCATTATCATTTGTGGATAAAGTGTTGAATACTATATCTAGGCATTACTATTGCAACTTTCTAGATGGTTATTGTGGCTATAACCAAATCCAAATTGCACCAAAGGATCAGGTCAAAACAACATTCATGAGTTCTTGGGGGAATTTTGCATATCAAAAGATGCCCTTTGGTCTATGCAATGCTCTTGCAACATTCCAACACTTGGTATTGAGCATTTTTTAGCAAAAAAATGGTTGTAGTGTGTAAGTCTTCATGGATGAATTCTCAACCTATGACACCACATTTGAGCAAGCCTTGGACCACGTTGATCATGTGCTTAAAAAGTGTGAAGAAAAATTTGATGGTCTAGGTGGGCATTGTATTGGGGTATAGAATTTCTTAGGCAGGGATTGAGGTAGACCCTAAAAAGATCAGGGTCATCCAAGGAATAATTAGCCAACTAGGAACCATTAAAGATGTTCAATCATTCCTTAGAAACATTGGATACTACCAAAGTTTTATAGAGAATTTCTCTAAGATTACAAAATTCTTAGTCGAGCTTACAAAGAAAGATGCTCTATTCATCTGGACCAAGGAATGCAAAAATGCATTCTAGAGCCCCAAGTAGAAGTTTGTAGAGACTCTAATTCTATGAGCATCTGACTTGTTCATACCATTTCATATAATGACAGATGTATCAAATTATGCCTTGGGAGTCATGCTTATGTAGTTGGGTAATAAGAAATGTCCATATTACATCCATTGTGCAATTCAAAGCAGTGTGGGTGCATAGCTAAATTATATCACAACAGAGAAAGAACTAATGAAAGTGGTGTATGCTTTAGAGAAGTTTAGGTACTATGTGCTTGGATACAAAGTGTTTGTGCACACTGACCATAGTGCCATTTGTTTCCTCATGAACAATCCAATGATGAGCCCCCATATAATATGGTGGTTAGTGATCTTGCAGTAGTTTGATCTTACAATGACACATTGCAAGGGGATTGAGAATGTGGCTATTGATCACTTATCTCAGTTACAATGGGATAACAAAGAGGAGAGTCCATTCTCTGATCAATTTTCTAATGAACTCCTCTTTATTGGTGTAATACATGAATAAGTGCTCAATGAACCAAAATGGTATGATGGCATTCTCACTTATCTTCTCACTCAAGAGATGCCACATGATCTAGACTACAAGAAGAAATAATAGTTTCTTCATAAGGCCAAAAAATTCATGGAAATCAATGGACATCTTTATAGGGTTTGCACTGATGGCCTGGTTCGTTAGTGTGTACTTGATGTTGATCAACTGTGCATTCTCTAGGATGCTCATGAGGGTCCTTGTAGGGGCCACTATGTTGGAAGACACATAACCATTAAGATCCTAATGGTAAGGTATTATTGGCTTACCATCTTCAAGAACATCCACCAATTTGTCTACTCTTATGAACATTATCAACAAGATGATGGGATGATTGCCCAAATGGAGGGACCTCAGCAGTGGATTCAACCACTAGAACCCTTTGACATTTGGGGCATCGACTTCATGGGTTTCATCATGCCCATGTCAAATGGAAAGGAGTACATAATCATTTCCATTAATTACTACATAAAATGGGTAGTAGCTGTCATCAACTGTACATCATCTACTGCTGCAATGCTTGAGGGTTGAACATAAATTAACAACTCCCTATCACCCCAAGCCAATGGTCAAGCAGAGGTTACTAACAGGGAGATTACAAATATCTTAATGAGAACTATTAGCAAATATAGAAGAGACTAGAGTACAAAACTCAACAATGCCATCTGGGCCTACCACTCAACATGAAAACTTCCTATAGGCTACTCTTCCTATGAGCTAGTGTATAGGAAAAAACCAACAATTCCTATTCAATTCAAGCTCCATACACTTTCAATAGCATGTAACCTATATCTTGACCTTAGTCTAGCACAAAAAAGAAAAATATTAATCAACCTAAATGTGCTAGATGAAAATCAATGGGTAGCCCTATCCTTGAATGAAGTACATAAGGCATTCAACAAAAAATGCCATGACCTTAGAATATAGAAAGTAAAATTTCAACTTGGTGACAAGGTCTTCTATTGGAACCCCACACACATACCTCAACGAACTAAGTTCCAAATGCTATGGGAAGGGCCTTATATCATTTATGAATCCTTTCCTTCTGGGGTCATGTTGATCTACAAACTTGAGAGCCTGACTAAAAAACAACTAGTCAACACACAACAAGTCAAACCTTTCCATGAACATAAGTAAGCCAATGGAAGTAACGCCTCAACAGATCGGAAACCATACTTAATTTTTTGGATCTCCTCCTTACAACTTAGTTGTGGGGGAGATGGCTATCCATGCTAACCATTATAGTGGCTCTTTAGTTTTTCATTGTTTAGTTTTTCATGTTTTTGTTTTACACTTTGTTATTTCTACAACTTTTTGTTTTATGCCTTCTTTATCTGATCCTTTTTTTTACTTTATTAATTTTTCCAATTTTCATTTTACAACATCATTAATATGTTTTATCTTTTTTTGAATATTTTATAATTACTTATATATTTTTCCTTATTTTTGTATGAATTTCCATTATTTTCTAATACAATTACTTTATTGCCAATAGGACATAGTGATGCTCTAGTTGTTTGCTAATGGTGGTTTGTAGCTAACATTTTTGATTACTGATGTTTGGTTTTTATTTGTGAATTTTAATGACTAATAATTAAGACTAGTTTTCTTTTAATGGAACAGGTAGTGAGTCCTAAAACACCATAAAATTTCAAGGCACTCTTGCTTCACCAAGGTCTTGGAAATGAGGCAAACATTTCCACAAGTGTAGCCTCATGATAGTTTGGAAGGAAATGAATGCATTAAGTTTAGAGTATTTAGTTTGGCAAGTTTTCTACCTCCAGAGCTGATAGGCTTGATGGACTCTCCAGCCTGCCCACCTGGGTGATTCACCCGGCTAACAATCTATTCAGAAACTATGCTTGGAGTTGTCGGCAGTGCTCAGGATGGACAAAATAGTTCGGCAAGTTTTCTAGTTGACAAGTCTGCTACGCTATGCTACGCTGCGCAGCATAGCAGGCCTTTGGAAAATCAAACAAGTGTTTGACTTCAAGCTTCAGCAAGATGCTCGCGTAAGCCAAAATCATATTTCAACCAACACAGAGTGCTACGCTATGCTATGCTACATAGCGTAGCAGGGTTGAAACATGCAAAGACTCCTATGCTAGGTTGCTTCGGCAAAAGAATTGCATCTAAGGCATTGTGGCTTTCAAGATTGCCATGTCTTAGTTAGCATTAGAATCGCAGGAAAATTTTTCTCATAAAGTCCTGCCACTTTAACAAAAATGCAAGTAACATTGGTTGCTACACCATTCTACGCTACGTAGCATAGCATAGCGTAGCAAAGAATGCAAATCAATAAGATTCTTCAAAAGTTAACCTAGCATGCGCCAAGGCTTTCAGCAAAAAGCTAGTGACTTCAACACAAGTTTTTTCTTCAAACTGGTGGCTACGCTATGCTACATTACATAGTGTAACACATCGTAGCAAGTGGCTATGCTACACCGACATGCTACACTACATAGCATAGCACTACATAGTAAGCAGATACGCTACGTCAATGTGCTTCATATCTCGCTTGCATTGTTGGCGCATTTGATTCCAGCACCTCCAGTTTCAGCAACATTGTGGCAGCATAGCAAGTTCATAATCGGTCTTGCACATCCATGCAGTATGGGCACGTCAGCATCTTATGGGTCTAGGACACGTGGCATCTAAACCACATCTCTCACCTACTCCTAGCCCTATAAATGCCCTGACAAGCAATGCTCAAAGGGTTGGCAATTTTGAGCATTGTTGGCATTTTTTCGTGGTTGGAAAATTTTGGCGATTGGCAAGTTATTTTGTTGACAATTTCAAGTTGGCATCTTGTGTTGGCATTTGGCATTAGCTCTTTGCATTAGCATCTTTGTATGATTGGCTTTTAAGTTCACACTCAAAAAAGCATAGTTGGCACATTTTGAGTGTTCCGGTCATTCTTGAACTCTTTGTGCGTTGCCAGCGTTGTGTAACTTTTTGTACACTTCAAATAAGGAAGAGAATTGAACCCACGATTTTACGATGGTGCATTTTCTTATCCTAGCTTATTCTGTTATTTCTTCATTATTATTACTTTTTAACATTATTTTCTGCATTCTTGAATTTATTAATCATCAGTTATACCTCACGTATTTAACATTTAAAACAATGTTTATGAAAGGTTAAGTTACACTGATTAAGTCCATATCTGATTGACCAGACCATTCAGGGTGCCCCGTTTTCGTTTTATCTAGCATGGCCCTCGCATGGATATGGGGTTAAATTGTTCGCCCAGCAACCTCTCAGTGTTTCTAGCCACCAACATTTTCCATCGCTACAGTTTCTTGCACTAAAAGGAGGGCCTTTTAGTGATTTACGGGTAGTCCTGCGTGCTCTCTATNACCACAAGTGCCAAGCAATCACCTAGCCTAGTGCTAGGGCCACACTGATCTCTCAGGATCCAAAATCGATCACCTGAGAGGTTGGTAGAGCATGTTGAGCTTTACAATTTTCTATGCGCTAAGGTCCAAGCAAATCTACCCTTAGATGTCCAAGAACTCGAAGAAAAACATAACTTCGAGTTCACTTACCACAATGGGAGGGAATTTGTTCCCACTCCTGGCGTTTCCATTCCTTTGACGCAAACAGATCAGTGGATCTTACATCAGCTGATGCAGGTAAGTAGGCCTAGGGAGCAACGAGAGACGACATCTTACTACAACGAGGCGTTTCAAGATAGGTAAGAGGAGCTAGATTCCTAGTCCAAGGGTGGGGGTCAAACTAACCCTGCCACCATTCCTCCCACCCCTTCTTTCTAGTCAAACCTGCTCTTCACTTCTGCCGCTTTGTGATTACCTCTAATCCATTACAACATGCACCTTTATCGGCAATGGGTAGCCATGCCATGCCCTCGATGTATCAACACACCTATTCCTCCATTTCATTTTCAGGAACTAACCCTCGCAATCAGTCCCCCAATCCATTCCATCAACATATCACGCACCGATCAGTGCTACCCTACCCTACGTTCATACTGTGCCTATGTCGCATTTGAATGCGGCTTCTGCATCCATTCCGGCGTCTACACCTACATCGTCATCAATGGCGGGTCCACCCCCAACCACGTGGTGGACCCCTTTGACTTCAACCCTTGTTTTGTAGCCTTCGTAGTTGTCTCACTACGCTCACCATCAAAAGTACCAGATCTCGCAAGCAGCACAGACAAGCGCATGACCCTTGTCTACCCCACTGATCACGCGAACAACCAACCCTGTGGCACCGCTAACGGCCGCTACCCCAACAGCACCACCCACTGTGTGGTGGACAACACCAAGAACACCATTCACAGGGGCTACCCCAACGGTGTTGCTTATGAGCTAGGCCACTGTCCCTGCCACGCCATCAATGGGAGCTACCCTTATAGCTCCCCAACCATCTACGTTGCCCCTGGGTCTGGATCAAGCATTCCAACTTTTCCAGACCCTTACTGAAGATGTTAGATGCCTCAAGATTGCCGGTTCTAACACGGTGCAAATCATGGATTTCTACCATGAGGATCCCATCAACCCGACAGTCCCCATGCTAACACTACCCCTCGGGATGACACTTCCCCACTTCACAAAATACAACAGGGAGGGTGATCCCAATGCACATCTTGTTACATTTAGATTTGAGTTCCTTCTTTTGCAACAATGGCCACACACAATCAACAGTGTCTTTGCTATGTCTCTGATGGGCAAAGCCTTGGACTGGTATCGTGCGCTCCCACGCTCCTCTATCTCAACTCTAGAGGAGCTGCTGACCCAATTTGTGACTCATTTCAAGTATAACTTGAGAGCAGAGGTTACACTGGATCAGTTGATGAGTGTGAAACAGGATCCCCTAGAACTAGTCCAGAAATTCATACAGCAGTGGAGCGCTACCCTTAATGAGATCTGCGAGCCTATCGCAGAGGCTCATCTACTAGCCATCTTTAAGGATGTAGTGAACAACTTCATTAAGTCCAATTTGTGCTATCTCACTCCACGGACTCTTAGTTAGGATTTTTCCTAGACCAAGTGCATACAAGATGCGGCCGAGGCAAGTAAAGACTCAACCTATGTTGCATATAAAAACATGTTTACAAAGAAGGACAAAGATAAGGGCAAGGCTGCAACAACCACAGTGGTCGCTGTGGCAAATGAAGCCAAGCCCAACAACAAAAACAAAAAAAAGAAGATGGCCACTGTGCCAACTAACCCCACACCCTCACCAAGCAATGCTGCTCAAGCCTCCACCTCGACACTTGAACCATCCACTCCGTCCAAACCTAGTTTTGAGCGTAAAGACCACTCTAAATATACCTTGCTGCCCATCAAGCCTTCAGAACTTCTGAAGCAATTATTGGGGGTAGGGTATATTCAACATAAGTGGATGTCATAGGAGATGATCAAAAGGCATCAACGACACTACGAACTCCTTAGGAATCCCTCCTTGGCCTTGCCCAATGAGCCCCTAATTCCTAAGAATTTCAGGTTGGAGCGGTTCTGTGACTATTATCAAGTGTGTGGTCATGACATAGATTACTGTTTGGTGTTAAAAGATAACATACAATGAATGATTGATCAAGGGAAGCTGGTTCTAGGCGAGAGCAAACCCGTGCCCCCCGAAAATCAATCTATGCACATGTACACAGACTCGCTTAACGCCAACAACGCTAGTTACATTATGAACACTATCGACATTAATAGTAATCCTAAACCATCCTAGCAGTCATTTGTGGTTCGTGTGCCTCAGCGTAGCATGCCTACACCACCATCAGGTAAAAAACCACCGCAACAATTGTTTGTCCTGAGGGTCCCTTATCGGACATTCGCCCCTGCACCACTGCGTGCACTAACACTGATAGCTCCATTCATCATTAGGGGGCCAAGTCATTCAACCGTCCCCACCCCCCATAAGATGGCACCATAGCCTTCTCATTCCAAGAAACGAGAAGAGTGTTTGATAGGTGAGGCGACAATAGAAGGTACTGTCCCAGGTCCTTCCAAGCCTACTCCCTTGTCCTCTGCATCTACATCCTTGTCACCAAAAGCTAACGCTGCTACGCATGCATGGTCATCGCCACCTTGCCCAAAAGGGTCTAATCCTAGACTTGAAGCTATTCCTCATCGGGAAATTTGTCTCCTAGGGTGAATGGAATAGGAGAAGGATAACAAGCAATAGGAGGGTGGATGCGACCTATTAAGCACCCTTACTCTGGTCAAGCAGGCTCTAAAACAAAAGAACACAACGTTGAGCCTGTACAACCTGATAATGACTTCGACTACACACTGTGAGGCTCTGGTTCACATGTTAACGGTAATACCGGTTGGCAAGAACATGCTAGCAGAAGAGAAAACAATCCACTCGGTTATGCTTCCTTCTACGCCTGTAGAACCGCAGCCATCTCAATCAGCATTCTGTGATGATTCCATTAGGGGAGACCCTGAGAAGGGTTAGGTGACTATAGCACCCCTATTCATTACAATTTGGGTTGGTCAACATAAGATTCGAAGGGTACACATCGATGATGGGGCTGCTACAAACGTCATCCTATTCCCTATTGTGGATAAACTAGGTTTGGTTGACCAAATCAAACCCACGACAATGTCATGCTATAAGTCATTCAATGAGGCATGGGTTGTGGTGAAAAGCATTGTCCACATTGACTTTGTGGTAGGGGACCAGTTCCCCACCAATGCAACATTTATCATAGTGGAAGAGATGCCCAGGTTTAACTTGATCCTGTGGAGGTCATGGTTAGCCCAGCTTAGGGCCGTCTCTTCACCCATACATCAGGAGATCCATCTACCCTATGCAGGGAGGGAGGTTGTGATCCATAGTGACAAGGTAGCAGTGCAAGCAATAAATAACATAGATATGGAGCAGGGTTCAGAGGTCATAACCTTTGAGAATGAGGCGCCTGTCTCTGCCAACACTAATTGTTTAGCAAAAGAGCTAGCTCAACCCATTGGCTCAGAAAATGAAAATGCGTGGGCTGAGTTGCCTTTCCAAGCAGAATACAACGATGTAGATGAATGCTGCGGTAAAGCTTCACAGCCCTATGCCTCACTAAATCCACGATGGGTCAGAAAGTAGTTGTGTATAGTGTAGCAAGTCCACTGCTTACTGCCCAGTTAACATCTATTGTACATTTTATTTCCCTTTTGCCTCACATCCATTCATCTACGCTAGGTGTCAAACTAATTCCTTTAAACTATTCGCATCATGTTGCGGCCCGCTAAGGCCTAAAACTGGAATTTTTTTTTCATTTACACCACGTCACGGCCCGAAATGGCCTAAAACTACATATGGCCCGCTACGGCCTAAAATTGGCAAAATTTACTGATTACATTACGTTGCGGTCCGAAATGGCCTAAAATTACTCACAGCTCGAAATGGCCTAAAACTACACATGGCCTAAAATGGCCTAAAACTACATCATCCCATGGCCCAAAATGACCTAAAACTACATCGTTTCATGGCCCCGAAATGGCCTAAAACTACACATGGTCCAAAATAGCCTAAAACTACATACGACCCACTACGGCCTAAAACTGGAAAAAATTTATCGTTCACATTACGTTAAGGCCCGCCAAGGCCTAAAACTGGAAAAAAACAATAAAAATCGATCACATAGAAAATACACAAAACAAAATAAATATTTTCATGATTCATTTCATTTTCATTCAAAATTTCCATTAAATAATGTTTGCAATATCTTTGCAAAAAATAAAAAATAAGATCCCTTGCTGTTATACATCATCTTGCCATGCATCATCTTCCCCTGCATCACCTTCCTCTACATCATTATTCTCGTCCTCATAGGGCCGTACTTCTTCATCCGGAATTTGCATCATAAAAAATGAAGTAGTCAGCTAGAGTCGTAGTAAAAGCTAGAATGAAATGAATAGTTGCAGTACAAGAAAGTGACTAACCCGAGATGGCCCTGCGTCTGTCTTAGGGGGAATGCAATCCAAACCAATCCCGAGGCATTACCAAACCTCCTCCTCTGTAATATCCACCTAGTACCTATCGCCCAAGTTAGTGTTTGCTGCAACTTTCTCCTTTTCAACAACTGACCATCTCGACGATCTTGGAGAAAAGGAGGTAGTGGCGGTTTCACCTACGGGAAGGTTCACTTTCCACTCAGGGGATTCACTAACCACCACTTTTTGCATGAACTTGTTGTAAGCCTCAGAAGCACCAATGACATCTAGGAATGCTTCATGAGTATACAACTTCACTGAAGCATCTCGGTATTGTTTACGGTAGGTGGCACGTTCTAGTTTATACATATGCTTGTGGTTTTTCTGGGACTGCCCCTACTCGTAAACTCTTGTGCTTTAATCTTTCCAATCCTGGTTCTTCTAGGCCAATAAGTCCATTTGCATTCATTGCTCAATTATTTTGCGTGTGGCCTCGTTGTTGCATTGCACGACCATCCAATATCTTGCATAATCAATGACATTCGTGTGCCAACTGCCATCGTTGATATCATAGGCCAATAGAAATTCATTTCTGGAGCAGAGGTCTCCCACCTCGGTGGTCAGATTGAACTTTTCCTTCTCAAGCTTCTGGATCCGTTTCCACAGGTCTTCATTCACATGCCTGCACTCCCATAGGGAGCAGGCCGAGTGCAATGCGCATTCGGTAGGCTCATTGTATATGTGACAAGGTACTTTGATCACTTTCGGTGGGAATGCAGGCACAACGTTGACCTTGACCACTTGTTTCGGGTCCCACTTGAGGCAAGAAGCTATCGACCACACATAAAAACGCATTAGTCATGATAGCATAGCAAAGTTTAGCAACTTAAAGGTCTAGCGTAGCAACTTAAAGAAGTCTATCATAGCTACTTCACTTATCCACTTCTGGATCGATCTACTTGGGACGATCGATCATGTTGTTGACCACCCCTTGCATGAACGTAAGCTTATCAGGGGTCTTAGCCCATGGTCACAGGCAGATCGAAGAAGGGCCTACAATGTCAACCACGGTGTCTGATATATAATGAAAATGCATAAGGTATAACTGAGAGGGCTGCAATAAAGCTGACGAGCAACACAAATTACAGTGTAAAGGCTCCTACCCAGCAAACCCTCAGGGGTAATAGTGAGGGGGGGGGATCGCCCATCGACATACTATCGAATATACGATCAAACTCACCAGCATCTAGTTGTAGTTCCCCTCTTTTTTTTTGGATTAACACCATGGAAGTACCCTCTGCGTCCATCTACTCCTTCGACGCTAAATTATGTTTAGCAAAGAGATCGTCAGTAGAGGTCCCTTCTTGGCTGACAAGGACCTTTTCTTTATTTGCTGGGGCCATTCTCTTTATGGCGCTAGTGTCCTCCTCATCAATAGGGGAGTCCTCCTCGTCGGCAAAAACGTCCTCCTTGTCAGCAGGAGCGTTTTCTTCATTGACAAGAGCCTCTTCCTTTGAGATAGGAGCTCCTTCTTTCTTGATCGGGGCCCTTTCCTCTATGGCCGGGGCCCCCACACCTTTATTAGCTACCCCCGTTTTGGGGGCCGTCACCTCTTTTCCTTCTTCTTCTTCTTCTTCTTCCTCTGGTAGCAAAGCATGTTCACATTAGGCTAAGGCATACTAACTTAAAGCCGATGCTACGCTATACTACACTACACAGCATAGTACAACATAGCAAGCATCAACCAAATAAACAAAATGACAAACATAAAGAGGAAGGGCATTTATCAATGGGAGGCTATATTCTGCGTAACTTAAACCACAGTTTTTCCCCCCTTCTTTGTCCGTACGGGGAGGCTTTTCAACTTGACGAGATCTTTTTCACCGTAACTTAGTGGCCACTATCTCCTTGATGAGACATTTCCCCTATGATACGCTACCCATAGTAGTAGGGGGCACCTCTCCCACATTGTCCTGGCCATGAAAGTTGCGGGCCACCTGATCCCTAGTTGTTATTGAAAATGACTCTCCAATAGCCTTTAGGGGATCATGGGCTCAGGTTCTCTGGAAGACTTAGCAAATCCATGGTTTGGAAATCTAGTTACGATCTTGCATCACCCAGACTCCATTCTCATGGACTACCAAGAATTCCATGAATCACTGCAAGCAAGCTATGACGAAGGCATGATGCACATTGAAATGAGACTCAAGCTTGTTATGAAGCTTGACCATTTCAGCTTGCAGACCTTTGCAGAGATGCTTGGCCCAGTTGTAACAGGCCCCCTCTTCCATGACCTCCTCCATTACCTAAGCTTGCTCAATCCCAATGAGTTTGCCTTGGGAAAGTAGCTTGGGGAAAGCACGGGCACAGAAGATGGGGTAAACTGTTTAAGAAACTTTCAGCTTGGCCATTTCAATAGGGATCCCCTTTCGCCCTTTTGTTGTCCCAAGCCACTTCTCAATGCCCCCCTGATGGTTCACCTTCATTTTGGTCTTTGCTCCTACGTGAAGACCATCAGCAAGGACATCGAAGAGGTCTACAAATAGTTGGTCATTGATCTCAAGGATCACCAGCACACCGTGCACGCATGTGCGAAAGTGGTCTGCCTTTTCAGAAAAAGGAGTTGGCTAGGGTAAGTATCTTAGTAGCAGGGACGCTTGGGTTCATAGACAAGAACAATTCCATGAGTCCAGTGTCCCAAAGGTTTTTGTTGAGCAATTCCAGGACCCCGTTGCAAAGTTAGCGTTAGGTCTCGTCCAGATCCCCATACTTGAAGTAAATGTTAGCCTCGTTATGCTCGGAGGTGATCACCATCACCTCTTGGAATTTCTTCACTGATGTAGAAGTTTACAATAGAAGAAAGTAAAATAAAAAAACTTAGATGAAACAGAAAGATTGCATAAACACAGGAACAAAACTTGAACATTCAAATAATTCATAGTTTAGCTTACTAGGCTTAAACAACGACGAGAATGGTGGGAGATCCACCGACACGTCTTCAATGGTGATCAGTCTAAATGGTGCCCAATCCCCATCCAACCAATCGAATTCCTTACACCTATCATAGAATCGGGAGTATCGGGTTGGATAGGTTTGGTATTCACCCCCGCATTAGCCTATCACGCCTACGTGCATATTCTCAGTAAAAGAAAACTCTTGCAGAGCCATCTGTACCAAGGCCAAGGCATCCATATCACCGTGAAGCCCATCCTTGTTGATGAAAAACTTGGTAACAAAAATACATTGTTAACATTTTGGCCTAGCGTAGCATGCATTGCATAACATAGTGGAATATGTTTACAGAACTCACTCGCCGACACAATAAATGGTTCTTGGAGGGTTCTGATAACAAGTTCCCATGTGGCGAGCAATGAACAATGTGTTGTACACATGGTAGCAATTATATTTGGGCATTTCCTAGATCCAAGCCAGATGCCTCAATTTCTTGGGATGCTAACTTGATCCATTGGCATGTCCACTCCCAATTGCTCCATCGATCAGGAATTTCAAAATACCCTGGTTTGCCCCAGGCAACAGAGTTTTTGTAATTATGGTTGCTACATCCTCTGATAACTATGACCAAATGATCACATTGAAGTGTTGGAGGAGAAATTGCAAGAAGTTTGCAACTTTCCAGAACCAGACCTCCTGCTGCCCCACACATGCGTGGGGCGGAGGAACATTGGCCACTAGTCCGTTTAGGCAGCACAAGACCCCTACAATTTCTAGGATGATCAAAATTGGCCTTAGTATTACCCTACATAACACAATGGAAAATGTTAATAGCATGTTTGAGTGACATTCGTGTATAGCGTAGCAAGACTAGCCGTTAGTAGACAACGTAACGTAACTCTTTCCATGCATATAGCGTAGCAAAACAGCAAAGGTAATAGTATAGCAGAGCAACAAAAAATTAAATATGCATTGTTAGACAAGAAATAATTTAATATGCTGTAGCCATTTCGACAAATTTTCTGCTTGAAAAAACGATTTGCACTATGCTATGATAGACACATGTTACGTTGTCAAATCAAGTGCATGGCCAAACCCTCCTGAGGGTCGGTACGTTACGTTATTTGCATGTTAGGTTACTAGAGTCACCTAAACCTTTGTGTTAAGGCAGCCACAGCAATGGTTGTCTGGGCAACGCTACATGCAACCTTAGTGTAGCATCTGTACATCGTCGTGGTCGAATCGACAACAACGATGGTGTAATGGCCAAAATAATAGCAAAAACAATGACATAACACGTAGATTACAAAACAAAAACAAAAACAAAAAGAAAGCAAAAGCAACACCAACAGCATGAAAAAAAGAGGTAGCATAGCAACTTACCTAGCTGATGGAATTTCCTTTCGCACTGCAATGCACGCTTGCGACACACGCTCCCGGGTGTCTTTTACCTCGTCTACCTTGGTGAGCACTAGGTGTTTTCATTCTCTCTTGGGTGCCATCATCTCAGTTGTAGATTCCTTCTCAGTTGCTACGCTAAACCGCCTTGCTCTTTATTAGCCCAACCACTCTATGCTCTAGATGTGGGCTCTGCACTCTTACACTAAAAATGACAAGTTTACTGGGGGTAAACCCCTATTTATAGCCAATACGGCGAAAAGGAACCTACCATTTTTTCACCTTGATTAATGTGGGATGTTCCATACAACGTAGCGCTCCCTCCATAGCATAGCAGCACTGTTTGCATCGTGTCAGGTGGGCCCGATCGAAAGCCTCGACCCACCTTAAACTAGTCATTTACTTCTCAAGAATAACCTATTAATGATCCGTAAAGACCTTAAACTAATACTTACCTTCGCAAGCATAACTCATTAGTGATTCACAAAGACCTTAAATTAGTAATTTTGATTGACAGTTTCAATTAATTATCGGTCCGCAAAGACCTTAAACTAACACTTTTGACATAACCCATTAGCGGTCCGCAAAGACCTGAAACTAATATTCTTAACTTATAAACTCAACCAAGTTAGCGGGCCGCAAAGACCTTAAACTAGCAGTTTTGAACTTTTGCATTTAGACGGTTCGCTACGACCTTAAATTGGCAGATTACAAATTTTGTATCATAGTTTAAAATTATTTCAAATGTCCATATTTCATTATTGTTTTGCAAATGTTTTCTATGCATTGTTGCCACAAACAAGTATCACTTGACTTCACATTTATCTCATTATGGTAGGCTGAGCAAGAATGGCAATGCATCATGATCTTTCTTCACCTTTAGCCTTGACAGATCCACACGGCAAGCTTGCAAGACAACTGAACCTAGAGTCAATAGACTAGGAATCATCCACAGATAGCACAGTAGCATCCTTAGAAACATTCCCAGACTAGCCTGAACATCTGGTCCAAACCTTATATTTAGAGGCCGAGGATGTAACTAAGGACCATCTCATCGAAATACCTGTGACTACATCCAAGGGGGAAGTAAAAACGTTAAAACTAAGCTCCCTCCTCGATTTGTAAACACACAAAGATGTATCCAAGATACTACAAGATAACATCGACGTATTCACGTGATCTTACAACGACATGCTAGGTCTAGATCTGAGGCTTATACAACAAAACATTCTCTTAGATCTGCGTATGAAAGCAGTTAAGCAAAATACTTGCAAGGTTAAACCAGAGATTGCACTAGCCGTACGCAATGAAATCACCAAGTTGTATCAAGCTGGTTTCATCCAGGCAGTTGATTACTCAGAATGGCTGTCAAACATCGTTGTGGTTTCAAAGAAAATGGGAGGAATACGAATCTGTATAGACTTCTGAGATCTAAACAAAGCAACGATCAAGGATGACTTCCCACTGCCGAGTATTGATCAACTCATAGACACTACGGCTAGTCATGCTCTATTATCCTTCATGGATGGTTTCTCTGGCTACAACCAAATTCACATCAACCTAGAGCATCTATTAATAACAACTTTCATGACCCCATGGGGTACTTTTTGTTGCACTATGATGCCCTTTGGGATCAAGAACGCTGGAGCAACCTACCAGAGAGCCATGACATACATCTTTAGTGACTACATCCTAGAAACACTGAACGACTACGTGGATGACATAGTGGTTAAATTAAAAGAGGCTGGTGATCATCCCAACGATCTAGGAGTAGTCCTCAAACGCTACTAGATGCATGATTTACACCTTAACCTAAGAAAGTGTGTCTTCGGGGTGAGAAATGGACACATGTTAGGGTTTGTAGTATCAAAGGTTGGAATATGAGTGGACCCTGACAAAGTTAAGGCCATCGCCAATCTAGCTTACCCTACAAACCTTAAAGAATTATGCAAGTTGGAAGGTAGGGTGCAGTTCATCAGAAGGTTTATAGCGAAGTTGACTAACAAGTTACACACCATGCAACACTTACTAAAGAAAGGGGTTAACTTCGAGTGGACAACGCAATGTCAACAAGCCTTCGATGATCTAAAGAAAGAGCTTTAACATCTCCTGACTATTTACCCACCATAGAGGGATAAGCCTTTCTACATCTACCTTTCCACCTCAGACACATTTATCATAGCACTGTTATGTCAGAAGCAAGACGACGGCTCTGAGATTTCAGTGTATTACTTAATTCATGCATTGATAGCATACGAGGTAAAATACAATGAGGTGGAGAGAAATTGCCTCGCCCTAGTGTTTGCATTAAAAAAGTGGAGGCATTACTTGTTTCATAGCAAAGTTAACATCATTTGCAAAAGCAATGTACTGTGGGCTATCACAAAAAACCTGTACGAAAGTAGTAGGATAGCTCGATGGAAAACCATAACAGTGGAATTTGATTTGCATTATGTGAGCCAATCGTTGATAAAGGGTCAAGCTATAACAACGCAACTCATGACCTCACCCGTCGATGATCGGGCAATCATAGAACCCGAATTCCCTAATGAGCACGTTTGCACCATCAACGTTGTCCCATCTCATCTCGAAGCTACTTTACACTTTGACGATGCCTTGACTACACATGGTGGTAGCCCAGCGGCCATCATCACTTTCCCCTCATGGGATATCCAACTGTTTGCTTATCGGTTCGCATTCCTTTGTACGAACAACATGGTAGAGTATGAAGGACTTCTCAAGGGCCTCTTAGTAGCTCAAGCATTAAAAATCCAACATCTGGCGATTCGCGGTGATTCAGAAGTCATTGTGAATTAAATCACTGAGGTCTATTCCTACAAAGCTACTCACTTGCAGCCCTATTGCGACCTAGCAAAATGTTTGCTTAAACAATTTGCAACAACGGACGTTCAACACGTGCCCCGCAACGAAAATACTGTAACAGATGCCATGGCCACCTTAACATTAAATGTGCCACCATACATGTTCGCAAGTTTGCCTACTTCAATTATCGAGTGTACGGAGCCTATCACTCAAGTGGAACACGTAGCCTCTGTTAGCGTTGCAGATACCTAGGAGTGGTACGTCAACATTAAAGCCTACTTGCAACATGGCGAGCCTCCATACAGATTGACATATATCTAGAGGGATGCAATCCACAAGTGTGCTTGGCAATATGTGCTCATGGGAGATAACGCCTTATGCAAACGCTCTTTTAACAAGATATTATTGGCATGCGTAAATGAGGAGTAAGCACAGAAGGTCATTAATGAAGTACACGAGGGACTGTTTGGTGGACACATAGCACCTAGGGCCATGGTAGCAAAAATCAAACACCTAGGGTACTATTGACCTCACATGGAGCACGATTGCTTAGCCAAAGTCAAGACTTGTGATACGTGCCAATGATACGAAAATCTCATACATGTTTCACCTACAGAGTTGCACCCAACGCAGATCATGTGGCCATTCCAGTGATGGGGACTAGACATCATAGGACCTATCACAGCTAAGTCTTCTGTAGGGCATAGCTTCATCATCATCGCCACTAAGTACTTTACAAAGTGGATGGAGACTATTTCCCTTAGGAAGACCACATCCCAACAAGTTTGCCAGTTCATATTAGATAATATCGTGACAAGGTTTGGGCTTCCCATGACGATTGTGATCGACAATGGGCCATAATTTAGTAGTGCGGAAACCAAAGCCTTTTGTAGCAAACTTGGCATTACGCAATCATTCTTCTCGCCATATACTATCTGTAGGAAAATGCACAGGAAAAAGCTACAAACAAAGGCATCATCAACTTCCTCAAGAGAATGCTTAACAATAGCAAGAGGCAATGGCACGAGTAAATCCTCTATGTGCTATGGGCTTACAAGATGACATGCAGGACTACAACAAGTAAGACTCCTTACAGTCTTATTTATGGATCTGAAGTGGTATTTCCTCTTGAACTGTAGGTACCCTCACTTTGAATGATCTTGTCAAACATTCTGAGCAAAGCCTAGAAAAATGAGTCAAGGATCATTGACCTTGACTTAATAGAGGAGGAGTGTGCATAGACACTTGGTCGCATAGAGAAATATTAGAACAAGCAACGACAGAAGAATCATGCAAACCCACATCAACGGCTAGTAAAGAAGGGGAACCTTGTTCTCAAGGCTGTCCATGAGCATGTGAACAAATTCTCAGCAAACTAGGAAAGTCCATTCATGGTCACAAAAGCCTACGGGAATGGGGCCTTCAAGCTGGCAGAAAAGGATGGCAATGAGTTTGCAAATCCTGTGAATCATTCGTATTTAAAGCCATACTACATCTGATGCATGAGTAAGGTAAGTAATCATCCGCTACGACATAAAACTGGTAAACCAACGTTTGCTACGATGTAAAGCTGGCAAAGTTGGTCCTCTACGACGTAAAATTGGCAAAGATAGTCTGCTATGACTATAAACTAGCACAGACTGTTCGCCATGATGTAAAATTGGTAAAGGCAGTCTGCTATGACTATAACCTAGCATAGAGTGTCTACCATGATGTAAAACTATCAAAGCACATCTGCTATGATGTTAAACTAGCATAGACAGTCTGCTACGACTTTAAACTAGCCCATCCACCGTCTAATACGACGATAAACTAGCACAACGATATGCTAGGACCTTAAACTAGCACAATGATCATCCGCTACGATGATAAACTAGCACTATAGTTTGTTGGGATCTTAAACCATCATAGATGATTTGCTAAGACCTTAAACTAGCACAGCCACCATCTGCTACGACAATAAACTAGCACTACGGTTTACTAGGACCTTAAGCTAGCACAACGACCATCCGCTACGATGATAAACTATCACAACGATTTGCTAGGACTTTAAACTAGCACAACAATCTACTAGGATCTTAAACTAGTGCACCACGGTCTACTGAGAGCTTAAACCAACACATCAGATGGTCTACCAAGATCTTAAACTAGGTTCATGGCATGTCCTCAGCATGCATCCATGATTCTACAAACAAGCGAGCGTGCACAGTGCCGACACGGGGTGGGACGTTGCAGTTTTAAAATGCAGTTCATGATGCCAAGAAAACATCCTCTGGAATATATGCAATGCCATTGCCCTTGGCATCTTGTTGATCCTCCAAAGATGTTGTATGAAATCTTACTGACCTTCTGGAGCTACCGCTACCACGACCCTTTGCCCTGGCGGTAGCTTTCGTAGTCAGCACCTACTACTAGAGTCCTAGTACTATTGTGGCCCAGCCACAATGTTGCTATCCTCCAGCCGTCGTCGTTGCCCGAGCCCAAAAGACTCTCAGCTATTGGGTAGCCTATCTCACAGCTGAACTACATGATGTTTTCCATGGGTGGGAACCCCTGAGCACTCGCATCACCACAATTCCTAGTTGCCTTGGTGCCTGCCTCTCCATGCTGATGCTGCCAAGGTCACTGCTGGCCTTTCTAGTTTGGACATTGCATGCCTCAGCAACAATGTCCAGTGTTCCAACAGCGTCTAAAGCAAGCAAGACCTTTGCCTTCATTTTACTTGATGGTTGTTTCTTTTGGTTTGTGCTCTATTTTGTTTGTAGGGTACGTGCTAGAGTGGCATCGGTCAAGGGTGCATTTTGCCAAGGTAGCAGGGTGCTACATCGTTCCAAGGTGGTCATCCTGACTAGCTTGGCTACTTTGGAGTGCACATCCTCTCCTTTCCTTTAACCTCCTTTACCTCATTCCTTACACATGCAATTCTCCTTCTCACACCTTTTTTACGATTTTTTCCTCGATGCCTGTAAAGTCCTCCAATATGCTCAACCGCAAAGTCAATGATGCGCGTAATGCAACTTGCCGCATGGGAAACATCTGTAGGCAGGTTAAAGCCCCACGTGGATGTAATGCAACTCATCCTAGAAAGTAGACACCTGTCTTACAACAACAAGGTTGTTTGCAAGTGAAAATGGCAAAATAGCAAGAGAAAAGCGTAAAAGAGTAAAAGCTCATGCAAAACAAAAAGCACGTGCCTAATAAAATGGCACATCAGTTATTTTGCAATGACCATCTCTAAGCATTCCGATGAGAGGTCAGACGCTTGCAAAAGAAAGATGCTCATGCATATGAACTCCCTCATAAGCACTCTGATGAGGGGCCACATTGCTACTTCTTTCCCTTCCTAAAATTTCCCTCATAGCTCCACCCTTTTCCCTTTCCCTACATAACTATCCTAGCACTCTCAAGCATAGCTAAGTGACATCTGGACGACTACTATAGAGCGATGTTAGCATCTTGTCTTTCATGGTGTTTTGTATTCTTTGTCGGAGTCTCTTGGGCACGTCCTCTAGACATCGACAAAGAGGGACCAATGAAACACCATAAAATTTCAAGGCACTCTTGCTTCACCAGGGTCTTGGAAATGAGACAAAAATTTCCACAATTGTAGCCTCATGACATTTTGGTAGGAAATGAATGCATTGAGTTTAGATTGTTCAGTTCTGCAAGTTTTCTACTTACAGAGCTGATAGGCCCAATGGAATCTCTAGCCTACCCACCTGGGTGATTTACCCAACTGATAGTCTATTCGGAAACCATGCTTGGAGTTGTCAGTGGTGCTCAGGATGGACAAAAAAATTCAACAAGTTTTCTAGTTGACAAGTTTGCTACGCTACGCAATATAGTAGGCCTTTGGAAAATCAAACAAGTGTCCAACTTCAAGCTTCAGCAAGATGCTTGCATAAGCCAAAATCAGATTTCAACCAACATAGAGTGGTACGCTATGCTACGCTACATAGCGTATCAAGGTTGAAACATGCAAAGACTCCTTTTCTAGGCTGCTTCGGCAAAAGAATTGCACGTAAGACATTGTGGCTTCCAAGATTGCCATGTCTTAGTTAGCATTTGAACCACAGGCAAAGTTTTCTCATAAAGTCCCACCACTTTAATAGAAATGCAAGTAAAATTGGTTGCTATGCCATGCTACGCTACATAGCATAGCAAAGAATGCAAATCAATAACATGCTTCAAAATTTAACCCTGCATGCGCCAAGGCTTTCAGCAAAAAGCTAGTGACTTCAACACAAGTTTTTTGTTCAAACTGGTGGCTATGCTACATCGACATGCTATGCTACATAGCGTAGCACAACATAGCAAGTAGATACACTACGTCAATGTGCTTCATATCTCACTTGCATTGTTGGCGCATTTGATTCTAGCACCTCCAGTTTCAACAACATTGTCGCAGCATAGCAAGTTCACAACCAGTCTTGTGCATCCATGTAGTATGGGTACATCAGCATCTCGTGGATCCAGGACATGTGGCATCTTAACTACATCTCTCGCTTGCTCCACGCCCTATAAATACCCCAACAAGCAACACTCAAAGGGTTGGTAATTTCGAGCATTGTTGGCATTTTTTCACGGTTGGAAAATTCTGGCGATTGGCAAGTTGTTTTGTTAACAATTTAAAGTTGACATCTTGTGTTGGCATTTGGCATTAGCTCTTTGCATTAGCATCTTTGTATGATTGGCTTTTAAGTTCACACTCAAAAGCAGAGTTGGCACATTTTGAGTGTTCCAGTCATTCTTGAACTCTCTGTGCGCTGCTAGCATTGTGTAACTTTTTGTACACTTCAAACAAGGAAGACAATCGAACCCATGATTTTGCGACAGTGCATTTTATTACCCCAGCTTATTCTATTATTTCTTCATTGTTATTGTTGTTTAACATTATTTTCTACATTGTTTCATTTATTAATCATCAATTATACCTCGCGTATTTAACATTTAAAACAATGTTTACAAGAGGTTAAGTTACACCGATTAAGTCCCTGTTTGATCAACTAGACCGTTCAGGGTGCCCTGTTTCTGTTTTATCCAACACGACCCTCGCATAGATTCAAGGTTAAACTATTCACCTGGTAACCTCTTGATGTTTCCAGCCACCGACGTTTTTGGTCGCTACAAGTCCAAGTCATCCACCCATTCATAAACCTTACATTTTTCCTTGTTTTGGAAACATAAGGTCCCTTTTTCATTAATAAAACTTAAACGAACTTATGACCTTGGTAGTTTCCAAGCTTGGAAAGGATTTAAAGGTTTGAAAAAGGTGTAACTTCAAGGGGATTCAAAGCTCATTTTGCATTCTACCATATTGAGTGCAAGTGTGTTTTTTATGGATTTCTTATCATTCTGTGTCGACTAATAACCAGAAGTTGAATAAGTCTTTGCATGATATGATTCCCATTTAAAAATTTGAAAAAATAACAAAAAATTAAAAAAAACATGATGGGAATTCAAAGCACATCCTGTAGACAAAATCAATGGGCTATAAGCACTAGTTATGGAACTAGAAAGACATGTTACCCATACTTAAAGGTCCCCTCTAACTAAGGCCTTTTCTCACTTCCTACTTCTCTTTTTTCCTCAAATAAGGAATGGTGGTTATTTGTGGGAGCATTCTTATGTCTTGAGGGGGTGGACCAATCCTAGAGTGGTGATTTGAAGCCACTAAAAGTGGTTGGTTTTGGTTTGGTCTAAGGTTGATCTTTATTAGGTTATTTAACTATAAAATTCATAAGGGACTTCATGTGACTAAGATCAGAAACTCCATTCCACTCTCTCTATCATCCGTCAATGTTTCCATAACTCACCTCATTACCATTTGTTTATGTTTTCACCTAATGTCTTAGTTTTATGTGTTGAAATTCTTAGGTATATTCTCTAGGTTTACTCCTTAACTTTTCATAATCATTAATCAACTATGGGGCTCACGAACTCCTTAGTTGAGGTTATGCAAGGGTAAAAAGGTCATGTGCCACTATGGGGAGGATCCACTTTCATATCTCATGGTGTGGTTAGTTAAGTCCCTTATCCTTAGATGTTGTTGTAATAAAATATTTCATGTGCTCCATCATGCATCCAATTGTGCACTCCTTAAGGCATTTTTCTCCATAAAATCTCATCCTCCAATCATTTCTCAATTTTCTAAACTTTAAGACCCTCTTCTAATATTTGCATGATGTTCATATATTTTTGGGCTTCCATTTTACCCTCATTTCATATGAAAGCTTCTTATTTTTTATCACTTTTGACAAAGTCAATGATGGTCAACAATAGTGTCAACTAGACCTTGTCGATGTAGCCAGCTATGTTGATTAGGCCCTATCGACTAGGCCTAGTTAATGTAGGGCAAATGTTCTATAGTTATCGCCTAACACATTGAATTTTTTTTTGTTTGCTTCAAAATAGGAGGGGAGTTTTTGTAATTTTTTAGAGCCCAAAACCTTCTAGAGCTCATAACTTTCATACCATTTGTCTAAATCACTCCATTCTTCTATCTTGTAGTTACTAGAGGTAGTATCTTAGTCATGGAGGCCACAAACCTCAAGGTTTCTAACAATTTTTTTTAAAAAAATTTTTCTAGCTCCCCTAAAAGATTAATTAATAGAATAATATTAAACCATCAATTTTTGAGAGTTTAACCCTTCCAACAAACTTTGGTAAACCTAAAATTAATTATTAATATTAAAATAAGAATAAAATAATAATTTATATGATCAAATTAGCCATGATCAAAACTTAGCTAGGTGTATCTTTTCTAAAGAGATAAGGTATCCCTATTGTTTCAAGTTACACATTAAATGCTAACCCTTGATCATTATGTGATCACACATGGCACCAAGACTGAAATGGCCATAGAAAGGAGGACCATCACAGCCAAGGGACAAAGGACCTAGAGCTATAAGGGAACAATGACAACAAGCCCAAGCATAGGCAGCGTAGACCTATGCAATGGGATCTCTTTGGGAGGAGCTCGAAGTGGAGTTTTTCCAATAGATTCCCAAAGAAGAGGCTAGAACTAAACAATCCAAAAGAGGAGAGTCACTAGGGCTCATACCAAGACTTGAGGTCACATTGACACAAGCCTACCTTGTTATGATCAAGCCTCGTGATGGCCAACGCTTATTTCTCCAAGAACTAAACTTTGGCTCATTCTTAGAAAATGCTCCACCAGAAGTCAAGACATAGTTGTAAAAATCTTCCATGTGGCCAATCATCACTTTCAGTGGGGAGTGGTACATGGGAGAGACATATCTCTTCTAGAATAGTAGAAAGGTAGGAGCCACCATGACAATCAAGAACATTGAGATGTCCTACTTGGAAGAAGCTATTGCATTGGCTCTTAGTTTGCCTGATTCTGGAATCTCAAATATGCAAACCTTAGCAATGCTGATTGCCAGACAACCATGATTAGAGTTAGAAAAGCAAGTGGCCAACTCGTACTTGCTGTACGAGGAAAACTTTAAGCACCATAAGGAGACCAAGAAAAATCTTGAGATTTCAAATCCTAAACTTAAAATTTTCAGGGTAAGATTCATTGGTCAAAGATCAACTACTGAAAACCTAGCTAGAATAATGAACAATTAACAAGAACTATAGAATGAAATCATGGTGTTCGACACTTGGTTCATTCATGTTAAGGAGTTGTTCCCAACAATTCCCTGTCCTTGGGATGTGTCCATTCCAACCCACATTGGTGAAGTTGCATGGACTATGCGTAATCCTAGGAGTAAGGAGGAAAAGATGAAAGCATTGTTGGATGATTTCATTCTTCCACTAGAAGTTGTAGCCATTTTAGCACAACCATAACAACCTCAGCCATTCTGTGCATCTAAAGTAGGATAAGGTCCCTCAGAACCCTAGGAACCTCTATTACTTAGGACCATTTAAGCATCTTCATCATCTTCATGTCATTAGAGGAATGATGTTTGTCAATTTTGTCTTGGTGTTCAATTTTTTAGTCTTGAACTCTAGAAAATTTTCTAATGATTATATATCCATACACTTAGGCACTTAGTGTTTTTTTGTGTTACACTCATAGGTGTAATAAAGACATATGATATTGCAACTACAATATCATAGGTGTAATGTTACACTCAACTTATTAAATCTTCATAAGTTATTATTGGCATTGAGGGTGTGATGAATAATTAACACCATACTCAAGATAACCATCTCATCATAGCCTTGAATTTCTCATTCAAGTTCCATATTTGTGGTTATAAAGGATCATCACATTGAAGCTTAATGCTTATCCCACAAAGGTAGGGTTTTGGGAGTGTCAGTAGATGAATGAAAGCCTAACATCTTTTGAGTGGCTATTCCTAGGATTGAACTAGGTCTTACAACTTAGAAAATAAGCACCTTCCCATGGTTATATGAAATTGAAATTGAAATTAAAGATTTTATTACATCCTTACACCAAAATAGAGCTATTGGATAGTACATCCATCTCACAAAAAATAAAAATAGATTAAAAAAATGGCTCAATGATGAGCAGTAAGTAGACCCTACGTCCAACCATATGAATCACAAGCATTTATGTATGATTCAATTGAATTCCAAGGACTTCTAGGTATCTACGTACACTGGTCTAGGAGGAGAATGAACCGTTGCAATCATTGTCTTTGTAGTTATACTTGTGAGTACAAGGGCATGGTTAAGTATAACTGAGACATATGATTTTTATCATTTTTATCTTTTTATGTTCTAAGTCGCCTAAGAATAAGGAATAAGGAAATTAATTACTAAATTAATCTAACTAGCTAACACTTAACTAATTCTAACGTAAGCATCTGTTCCCACTTGTAGTACACATTCTAAACACCTATAGCACTACTGGGTTACCAAATGTTAAGTGTTACTAGGATTACCAAGCATTACATGTATCCTCAAAGTGCTCATACTTATGTATTTTAATTAATCACTATTTAATTTAGCTTAATTAATTACTTGATTAATTAAAACATAAAAGGAAATTGATTAAAATATTAAATGCCTAAAGAAATAATTAAACTAGTTTAAGTGTTGCAAGGTTTGATTAGAAAGCTTGTGTTTATTATCACACACATTGAAGTGCTCAATTATAACAATGCTTGAATAAATATTTGTACACTCTTTGACTCCTACTATGGGAACTTAGAAAATATTCTAACTTTCAAGTGGAAAAAATGCTAGAGCTTCACTACATTTATGAAATTTGATGCCATAAATGTGGTGGAAGGCATACATTTATAGGTAGAAATAGGGTGCCCCATTGATGGGTACATGTTAACGAGTTAAACCCTGTGTTGATAGGATCGCATTCATGAGATCTTGTTGACAAGGTCATATCGATGACATCCTGTCGACACAGTCAAACCATGTAACTCATCATACCTCCGTGACTGAATAAAAAATCATCCTTGAGTTCTATACAAAATTTCAAAAGCTATGGGATTATTGATTGACAAAATAAAAACACAAATAACATAACAAAAACTAAGTGGCTGAGTGTACAGTTTTATAATGATTACAAAATTTTGGTATTCAAGACAACAAAATTGAACACTAGGACAAAACTGATAAACAAAATTCCGCATATGGTGTGAAGACGTTTGAGAAGATCAAATGGTCCTAAGCAATGGAGGCTCCTAATGCTCTAAAGGACCTTTTCCTGCTTTAGGTGCATGCGATGGTTAAGGTGGTTGTGGTTGTCCTGCGGAAGCGACAACTTTTGATGGAAGACAAAAGGCATTCAATAGTTCCTTCATCTTCTCCTCCTTAGTCTGGTGATCATTGATAGTCCACGCAGCTTCACTAATATGGGCTGGAATAGGAATATCCCATGGATAGGGCACTTTAGGAAACAACTCCTTAACATTCATGAATTAGGCAGCAAACTATTTATGTTCGATATCAAACGCTCTAAGTGCATTGCATAGCTATTGGTAATCATTCATCTGCTTGGCCAAATTCTCAGCAGTTGATCGTTGATCGGTGAACTTTGCATTGAGAACCTCAAGTTTGGCATTGACAATCTTAAGCTTCTACTTGGTGTCTTTATGATGCTTGAACTTTACCTTGTATAACAAGTATGGGCTATCCACTTGTTTCTCCAATTTTGATAGTAGCATATTAGTAGTTAGCATCACCAGATTTGCATAATAGAGATTGGAAAGATTCAGGTACTCCATCATGTCCTCGATTTGCAGCTCTTTCATATAGATCTTTGCTTTGTTGTAGTCATCAAGCCCATCAAAGATAGGCTACTAAACATTGGCTCTTTTTTTGAGCTGCTAGAGGGCCTTGTTGATTTTTACCTTCACCATTTGAATGTGCTTTTCATTAATTTCTTTCTATAGACCAACTTGTTCTTTGTAATGGTTTTTGACTCTCTCAAATTTGAGAGCCTCATTTTTCTAGGCAGTTATATCTATTGTAGATTTTTTATGAATGACTCGAACTTTCTCCATGGAGAGATTTCTATATTCTATTAAGAATCTTCTCAATTCATTATTTATTCTAGCTAGTTACTGGTATTATTGATGGAGAAAATCTTTCATTTATTGATTTTGCACATCAACATTCTACAGGTGATGATTTTCTATGGTCAAAATTGCATTCTCATGGTGCAACTGGATCAAGTCCTTCTGAATGGTGTACATTTTGGCATTAGCCATGAACTGGTCAAAGATCATTATCTACTTTGCATCCTCAACTTCTTTTGAGTTGGTCCTGAAGTTATTTGAAAGCTTCATCTTGTGTTAGCGTAGGGTTGAGAAACATGGGATCAACGAGACAAGCTCTTAATTCAACAACCTTTATAGCCATGCATTGATTCTCAGCTTGGGTTGTTTCGAGTTGCCCTATAATATGATGCATTTTACTCTCACTTCAAGTAGCTTCGATTAGGTTGTAGTGATTATATCTAGAAGATCAAAGACATTCGAAATTGGTTGCTTGGTTTCCACTAGTCAGTCCAATAACTCCTCATTCTAGGTTGCACTTAATATATTGCTAAGGGTTCTTGTAGATGTCTACACATGTTTGAATGTAGAAATGCCTAGTACAAACACCATAGGTGCATTTAATGCTTTGAAAATTTTGTTAGTAGTGCCCTCTATCGTTTTCTCCTGACCATGGTGATGCATCACCAACATAGTTGTTTCTTCACCCTCCTCCAGATGCACCAAAAGAGTAGTAGCATTTCCAAAGATTTTTGAGAATTGCTACTGCTAACAAAGAAATACCATTACCTCTCGACATTAGGATTTGATCTCATAGGTAGTTGCATTCTTTATTCTAGGAAAATTAGTCCACCTTCTTCCATCTCACTCATGGTTCAAGCCACTTCATTGAGTTGGCCCATTGTTGGGCGATACACAGATGGATCATCCCCACACATTCCTATTTTCTGCTCTTGCTAATACAAGAGCTCCTCTCAAATCTTGTGCATGTGTTCAAGAGTAGCATGAGACTCTAGTGTTATTTCGTGAGTGGGTGGTGGAGGTGGTCATTACTACTCCTCTACTTGAATGACTATAGCAGGCATCTTGTCCTTCATCATTTTCACTTAGGAAGAAAATGGAGGACATCGAACAAAGTTATTTGTATAACTTGTTATGCCTCCCCTCTTACATAATTTTAGGATGAGACATTAGAAGGGAAGTACCTTTCTTCTAGCTTCATTTTCTTTAAACTACTTATCTATCTTAAGATAGATCAACTGTGGAAGGTTGACTGGGAAGCTACCACTTAGAGTGGCACATGCAGGAGTGGAGAAGACTGTGATCTTATTTGGCCTTACCATTGGATTGAGGTGAAAGGCCATAGTCTTGAAATATACATGTTCCACCATGGTTAGTGCACCAAACTCCTTGCGGTCTACTCCCTAACATTGTTGCATGCATCCATTTCTTCTTGACGCCAAGATTTTCCTGCATGGGGATTTCAGCAAGGTTGGCCCTAGTTTCTAGTAACCCAAGGGCCTTTGCAATGGCTTTCACCTTACATGACACTGAAATGTCCTTGATATTGACAATTGAATTAACTTGCTAATTTTTCCACAAAAGGTATGTCTCTCCCATGTACTACACTTCGCTGGAAGTGATAGTGGGCCATATGGGAGAGTTCTACAATTGAGTCTTGACTTCTAGAAATGCAAACTCCAAGAAAGGATTAAAGTTTAATTTTTAGAGCATTGATTTTTAGACCTCCTTGTTCATGATCTGCTTGAGGCAAGCCTCCATTCAGGTAACCTCAAGGTTCGGTCTAGGCTTTGGTGCCTCATCTCGGTGAGACTGTTCTATTGTAGTCACTTCTTTGGGAATTTGCCGAATAGATTCCACTTTGGGCTTCTACCAAAGAGGTGCTGTGGTATGGATTTTTGCCTACTCATGGGCCTACTCTTGATCCCTTCTTATTTGTGATCATTTATCCCTTAGTTAGGAGGGTCTTCCTTCCTACATGTGCTTTCCTTTCAATGCTATCTGTGATTACAACATAACCAAGAATTAGCATTCAATATGTAACTTATAATCATTTTAGTACCTTGTCTCATTAGACAGTTACACTTAAGTTAAGTTTGGCCCATGGAAGATTGATTATTTTAATGATTTTTAACCTAGAATGTTACCCAAGCTTGTTGGAAGGGTTTAACTTTTATAATTTGATGTTTTCATGTTTCTTTCTTAGTTAAACCTTTGTGAGTTAGAAAAATTTCATAAAAAACTTAACGTTTGTGGCCCCCACAATGAAGAGGTTACCTTGGATAGCTACAAGGTTGAAGAATGGAATAAATCAAACAAAACAAGTAGGAAGATATGGCTCTTGGAAGATTTTGTGGTTTGGAAAATTCCAAAACTCCATCCTTGTTTATGAGCAAATGTGAAAAATTGCTAAGTGTTCATGTGTACATATAGACTTTTTGCCTATGGTGACGGGGTCTCATCGATGGGTGGGATGCATATATGGGGTCTCATCAATGAAGCTATTGCACAAAATTTTCCACTTTAAATATTTTGAAAATTATGAGGAGTTTGAACATGAAATTAGGGTTTATGGAGAGCTAGCAAAGCTGTGAACATGATGAAAATATTATAAGAGGACTAGGAAGTTCACAAAATTGAAGAAATTGACTTGGAAAATGAAACTTTGGAGAAAAATGCCCTAAGGAGCGCACAGTTAGATACAACCGATGGGGGGCATGAAAGATTTGACTACAAAAATTCCTAAGGAGAAGGAAGTTAACTATTCCAACCAAGAGATATGCAAGTGGGTCCTTACCATATTAGGCACTTGCCCTTTTCGCCCTTACATATCCTCAAACCAAAGAGTCAGTCGGCCCTAGAGTTGATTAATGGTTATGAAAGGTTAAGGACCAAATCTAGAAGAATGTAACTAAGAATTTTAACACATCAAACTAAGACATCAAACAAGACATGGAAATCAGTAGTGAGGTGAGTTATGGAAAGCATTAATGGATGAGAGAGAAGATGGAATGGAGTTCCAAATTGTGGTCACATGAAGTCCCTAGTGGATTTCATGGTTAAATGACCCAGTAAAATCCACCATGAACTAAGGATGAACTTTATCAAGACTAGACCACTTTTAGTAACTTTGCATTGCTACTCTAAGACCAGACCACCTTATCAAGACATAAGAATGCTCCCACAGATCAATCACTATTACTTATTAGAGAAAAAAGAAGAAGTAGGAAGTGAGAAAGGGCCTTAGTTAGAGGGGACCTTCAGGCATAGGTAACATGTCTTTCTAGTCCCATAACTAATGCTTGTAGCCCATTATTTTGTTTGAGGGGTGTGCTTTATGAATTTCCATCATGTTTTTTTTTGGATTTTAGTTTTTTATGGATGTTTGGATGGGAACCAGACCATGCAAAGGCTTATTACTTATTATTATTAGTTGACACAAAATGGTAAGAAATCCATGAAAACACTCATGCACTTAACTAAGTAGAAAGGTATAGAGAGTAATGAATCCCCTTGAAGTTACACCCTTTTTAAGCCTTTGAATATTTTTCAAGTTTGAAAACTACCAAGGTCACAAGTTTATTAAATTTTAATTAATGAAAAAGGGACCTAATACTTCCAAAACCAAGAAGACCATAGAGTTGGTGAATGGGTGAATAACATGGATTCACTACCTATTCCATGAAAAAAAAACCATGGCTTAGTCATTAGTCATCAAAATTCAAAAATAGAAATCAAACATTAGCAATCAAAAACATTAAGTACAAATCACCATTAGTAAACAACTACAACGTCACTGTATCCTATTGGCAACAAAGCACTTTATTAGAAAGAAAGAAGAAAATTTCACACCAAAATAAGGTAAAATATAAAAGAAATTGGAAAATGTTCAAGAAGGATAAAATGTTCTAACAATGTCATAAACAAAAAATGGGAAAAATAAGAAAAGTGTAAAACAAAAAGTATAAAAACAACAAAGTGTCAAAAAAAGAAATTTGTAAAACAAAAAAGTGTAAAAATCTAAAGAGCCACTTTAATGATTAACAAAGATGGCCATCTCCCCCACAATTGAGTTGAAAGGAGGAGATCCAAAAAATTGAGTGAGGTTGTTCATTTAAGGAGGTGTTGCTTACAGTGGCTTGCTTTGGCTCATGAAAAGGTTTTACTTGTTGTATGTTGACCAGTTGCTTCTTGTTTGGGCTCTTAGGTTTGTAGATCAACATGCCCCCAAAAGGAAAGGTTTCATAAATGATATAAGGCTCTTCCCACAAAATTTGGAACTTAGTCTTTTGAGGGACATGTGTGGGGTTCTAATAGAGGACCTTGTCTCCAGGTTGAAATTTTTCTTATTCTAAGGTCATGACATTTTTGGTTAAATGCCTTATGCACTTCATTCAAGGATAGGTCCACCAATGGATTCTCATCTAGCACGTTAAGGTTGATCAATCTTTCTTTTTGTGCTAGGTTTATGCCAAGGTCAAGGTCATAGGCTATTGAAAGTGTATGGAGCTTAGATTGAATTGAAATAGTTGGTAATTTTCCATATAGCAGCTCATAGGATGAATACCCTATAAGGAGTTTCCATGTTGAGTGGTATGCCTAGAGGGAATCATTAAGTTTCATGCTCTAGTATCTCCTAGATCTAATAATTGTTTTTGTTAGGATTGTAGAGATCTCCCTATTGGTAAGCTCTTCTTGATCATTGGCTAGGGGGTGGTAAGGTATTGCTAGCTTATGTTTAACCCTCAAGCGTTACATGAGGTTGTGAAAGGTGATTCCTGTAAAGTGAGTACCATTGTCAGAAATCAATGCACATGGCATATCAAACCTATTTACAACATTTTGTTATAAAAATTGGATAGCAGAGGAAGATGTACAGTTGGTGATGGCTACTGCCTTTCCATTTAACATGGGTGTGATGGGACCCATGAAGTTTATGCCCCAGATATCAAAGTGTTCCAATGGTTGGATACATTATTGAGGTCCCTCCATTTGAGTGGTCATCCCATCATCATGTTGACAATGGTCACAAGAGCAGACAAAGCGGTGGATGTCCTTGAAGAGTGTTGGCCAATAATACCCAAGCATCAGGATCTTAATGGTCATGCGTCTCCCTACATAGCAGCCTCCACAAGGACCTTCATAAGCATCTTAGAGAACATGCAGTTGATCAACATTAGAAACACACCAACAAACTAGGCCATCGACACACATCTTGTAAAGGTGTTTGTTAATCTCCATGAAGAATTTAGCCTAATGAAGAAACTATTTTTTTCTAGTGATCTAACTCTTGTGGCATCTTTTGAGTGAGAAGATAAGTGAAGATGCCATCGTACCATGTAGGTGTAGTGGGAACCTGTTCATTTATTGCATTGATAAAGAGGAGTTCATCAGAAAATTGATTAAAGAGTGGACTTTTCTCCTCTTTATTGTCCCATCATAATTGAGATAAGTGATCAATGACCACATTCTCAATTCCCTTTTGATCTACCATTATAAAATCAAATTCTTGTTGAAACACCACCAAATTTGGCCAATAGCATTGCAATGGAAAATTTGTCTAAGTGTCTAAGTATTTGGCCTAAGATCTCATTGCTGGGGCTATGCTCTAGAGTGTAGCATGCAACATGACTAGATTTGCAAAATTTCCTAAGTGTCAAACAGCAATTGCAGAAATTTTTCTAAGTGCCTTGCTACACTCTCCAGCATAGCTAGTGTAGTAGCACTTCGGTGGCCAGTTTGCACTAGTGTCAAGCCAGAAGTTGCCAAGCTAGCTTAGCATGGAAGAGACATTTGAAAAATTTATAACTCCTGAAGCTACCTCACCTGCTATGCTCTTGAGCATAGCTGGTGTAACAAGAACAAGGATGGTAATTTTTTTCAAATTTTTCTAAGTGTCCATGCTATGCCCTATCCCATCTTTGCTATGCTCTCTAGCATAGTAAGCGTAGTAGCAATGGAATTCAGTTTTTGAAAGAATTACCTAACTACTGTGCTATGCTCTAGAGTGTAGCTAGTGTAGCAATAAGAAACTACTGTTCTCGTGCTAGGAAACCCCACTATGCTCAAGTTTAGCTGACCTTGGTACTATCAAGAATACCATCAACCCTTGCATTTTTGGCTGACCACGCCACCCCTTGATTGTGCTCAATACCCCAGTTATAGCTAGCAAAGTCCCTATTTGATTAACAAGATCGTTTAGGACGCTCTACCCTTGTTTCCTAGTAAAGGTCCTCACATGAAGACGGGGTCAAGGCTGTGCGCCTACAAATCCCTCGACGTTCTAGTGACCAACATTTTCAGTCACTACAATTTTTGGCATTAGAAGAAGGGCCTTGCAATTTTCTTTTGCATCCAGTGGTAGTCCCGCATGCTCTCTACATCTCTATTACTAACTTTGAACTAGCGTAGACATCACATCCCTACGGTTGTCTATGATTTGGTTGGTGTAGATTGGTCATAGATGTCAGTTCCCTTGGTACCCTGTAGGATAGAAGCCAAAGTGTCTTTCTTGCTCTTAGAACCTAAACTTTGTGTGCCAAGAAGTGCATAGCATGTCCTCATCATGAGAGCGTAGCAAATGTAGCACTAGAGTTAGACTTTTTCTTTTCAGTAGCACTCTCAAAATTAGCTATCATTTCTGCATTTCTATACTTAGTCATTTTTAGTAATCATTATACTTAGCTATTTCTGTTCTAGTGTTGCACCTTTTACATTTCTCACAACAACATGAATCCTAAAGAGCTTTCAACCTCCACCTCAAGCACAGTCATTGTTCAACTTGTTGAGAAAAAATTCACAATTGAAATTCTTGAAGGAGGGGGCCCCATCTTTGTGGGGAGGTAATCCCTTAAACTTCGTAACTAGGAAATCCCTCGAACCCCATAACCAATCTTTTGAACACATGGTACTTGACAAAGAAAAATATAGCTTCCTTTGTGCAAAGCTCTAGGTGGGAATTCCCTTACACCACCAAGAGCTGGATGCAAGATGAGGTTATGAGCTTGCACATTAGAATGGGAGAAAGTACCTCCTTGCCCTTAATGATTGCATCCCCCTCACTAAGACCTTTTGGTAGATGCTCAACCAACTCATCTGATTGAGTGGGTTGAGTAAGCATGATGTAGCAACTGATTATGAGGAGCCTCTACAGGATGGGCAAGAGGAATTTAAAGCTCATTTAAAGAATGAGAATCCCTTCTATGTCTCTTTCCTATCGTCTACCTCTAACATCATTCCTTCGTAGTTTCAGCCATTTGCATTATTTAAGGTGGCAACATCTCCCTTGTCATTGCCTAGGCCAATGCCTATTATGGCAAGCCATCAAGCACATATGCATCAGGGTGCAAGACCATCTGTCACCTCACCCTTTGTGGTCTCAGCATAATCCATGTAATCCTTTATTCCAACATTTGATGCCAACCTAGCCCTACATGCACACGATGCCAACGTCCTAGCCACATATAAGTTAAGTGTCATATGCCTCGCTTGTCTCTGTGGTGCCCCCCTACAACAACCCAAGCCACAACCACGTGGTAGGGCCCTACCTTCATGCCCCAGGCACAACACACGTAGCAACATCATGTGTGAAAACCTCTACAACAATACACTCAAAAAGCATCCTACATGGTCGCACAACCTACGGTTGGGCCATGGACCATGCCAACAACATAGTAGGCTGCACAAGCAACATAGCCTATCACACCCATACCAAGCCTAGATCATGGATTCCAACTCATTCAGACACTCACTGAAGAGGTCAAAAAACTTAAGGCCACTTCTTCTAATATGGTCCAAGTGATGAACTTCTACTCGGATGATCCCATTAGTCTTGTTGTCCCATCATTGACCTTGCCTCATGGCATCCAAATTTCCCAGTTCACCAAATATAACGGTGAAAGGGACCCCCACACCCATCTAATGACCTTCTGATTTGAGTGCCTTTTGTTGCAGGCATGGTCGTATGCAATCATTTGCATGTTTGCCATGTCCCTAACTAGCAAGGTGCTAGATTGGTACCACACACTCTCCAAGGCCTCCTTATCTTTGTTGGAGGATTTGCTTAGCCAATTCGTCACTTGTTTCAAGTACAACTTGAAGCCTAAGGTGACCCTAGATCAACTCATGCAAATTACGTAGGGCAACTTAGAGTCGATTCAAAAGTTCATCCAATGATGGAGTGCTACACTTAACAAAATCTTTGAGTGTATCATAGAAACTCACCTATTGGCCATTTTCAAAGGTGTAGTGAATGACTTCATTAAGTCAAAATGGTACTATCTTTCCCTGCACTCCCTGAGCTAAGCATTCACTCAAACAAAGAGCATTCATGATGTAGTGGAAGCTAGTAAGGATTCAACCTACATGGGCTACAAGAATGCACATGCAAAGAAAGACAAGAAGAAGGCCAAGGCAATAACAACTGTTGTAGCGGTGGCCAATGAGGCCAAGCTAAACAATGCCAAATCAACAGCGAAGGCAACCAAAGCCCTAACCAATAGTAAGACAATCGACTCTAGCACTACAATGACCAACCAACCTGTGCCATCAACAGCCATAGGACAACCTACACCAAGGCCAAAATTTGAGCACAAAGACTGCTCAAAGTATACACCACTGCTTATCAAGCCATCAGAACTATTGTGTTAGTTGCTTAGTATTGGGCGCATCTAGTACAAGCAAATGTCTAAAGATGCTTGAAAGTGTTATGATTGTTACTGTGAGGTCCTTAGAAACCCATCAGTAGCTATGTTAAACGAGCCTCCAATCCCCAAACACTTCAGGTTGGACTAGTTTTGCCATTACCATCAATTTCCTAGCCATGACATGGACTTTTGCATGGCCTTATAGGATGACATAAAATGCATGATTGACCAAGGCTAATTGGTTCTTGATTCGACCAACCTAATTCAACTAGAAAATAAATTAATGAAGGTCTACAAAGACCCTCTCAATGCAAGTGGCATAGGCTATGTCATTAATGTCATTAGCATCGATGACGATGTAGGACTAGTCGGAGAGCCATTTGTGGTTCGAGTGTCCTCTGACAGAATTGTGGCCTCTTCAACATTAGCCAATCCAAGGACCCCTTTTGTTATCAAAGAATCACCTTGGATGCTTATGAAACCCTTTGTGGTTAGGGCCCCACAGCATGTTGTAGCAACTGTGACCAAGACACCCTTTTTCATTAAGATGCCATAACATGTGACCAACCCAATTTGACTAGAAAATCAATCAATGAAGGTCTACAAAGACCCTCTCAATGCAAGTGGTGCAGGCTATGTCATTAATGCCATTAGCATCGATGACAATGTAGGACCAATAGAAGATCCATTTGTGGTTCAAGTGTCCTCTTACAACATTGGGGCCTCTTTGACATTAGCCAGTCCAAGGATCCCTTTTGTTGTCAGAGCACCACCTTGCATGCTCATGACATCTTTTGTGGTTAGGGCCCCACAACATGTAGCAGAAATTATGACCAAAACACCCTTTGTCATTAGGGTGCTACAACATGTAGACCCTTTCTTGAGATTGGTGGTGGAGACTATAACAAGCCCTACTCGCATAGGGCCTCATCCCACACACAACATCAGGTAGTTAAGGTTGTAGCCCATGAGGCAAAATGAGTGCTAATGAGAGTGGCTACTCTAGCAGTTACTCTAGCAATTACTCTAATTATTAGAGTGGTTACTCTAGAGGTCACTTTAGCAGTTATTCTAATTATTAGAGTGGTTGCTCCCAAGCCTATAAATATAGTCCAGGAACACAAGTAGGAGGAAGTCTTTTAGTAGTCAAGTAGCAAAACTCTTGTAGTCTATTTGAAAGTTAGAGTATTCTCCAAGTACCCGCAGTAGGAGGTCTAAGTATGGACAGATCTTTATTTGCGCATTTTTTACTTGAGCACACCTTATGTACAGTGATAAAGACAAGCTCTTTGATTCATCCTTGTAGTACTTGAGATTT
>MNCI01006757.1:1157113-1169602 GCA_015680685.1 Gnetum montanum | reverse complement strand
AAATGACGGTGGTGAACCTACCTCAGGCAGTCACCCACACAACAATGTTCCTCCCTTTGACTTTGGCCAAGGGGTTGTGTATCAGAACCTTCATTCCACTATTCATAACCCAAGTTTTGATACCCACAGGCATAAAGGATCTAAAAAGGGAACATGAATTCATGATAAAGATGGACATTCTGATCATAATTGTGATCAGGGAAAAGACCGTAGAAGAGAAGGTAGCAGACACAATCATGGTAATGGTTCTCCTTCCTCTTTACCTTTATCATCTCCTTCACCCTCTTCTTCAATATCTAGACATGGTCATAAAGAAAAAGACCATGGGGATAAAGGTAGACAAAGTGGAAGTCATAAAGAAACAGCTAGGAAAGGGGACAAGGGCACTCTAGAGAGTCACGACATAGAAGAAGGGAGAGTAGGGAACAACACAGGCATCATAGATGCCATGGACGGGATGATCACGATGAACCCCTCCTCGCTACTCGAAGTATGTTAGACATAACTGAGGCTGTTAGAATTCCAACAAGGCATCAGAAAGATAGTAGGATCAAGAGATTAGATATGAACAACATCCCACAATTTGAAGGAGGATACAATGCTGATCCTCAAAGTTATTTTCAAGTATTCCATGATGTGTGTTCCTTACAAAACATAGAGAAAGAATGACAAAAAGTTAAGTTGTTCCCACAAACATTAGTTAAAGAAGTAGAAAGCTAGTACCACTCTTTAGAACGAGAATCCATTTGTAGGTGGAGTACTATGTTAGAACTATTTAATGACAAGTACCAAATGTACTTCTGAGTGTCTAACTTGCAAAAGAAAATCCAAGGTTGGAAACAAGGAGGACATGAACCCTTGGATACTACCATCGGCTAATATTATGCACTATTACATCATTGTCCTAGCCATGGTTATTCTCAAAGGGATGAACTATGCCATCTTGTGGATGGGCTTAGGCATGAAACGAGAAGAACCCTTGGGACTTATGCACAAGGAAGACTATCTGAGCTTAGGTTGCATCAAATTTAAAGACTATTGGAGCAAGTTGCTAAGCAAGAAGGCGAGCTACAGAAGAGAGAAAGTGTAGAAGAGTATAACCGAGATCCTTTCCTTCGGAAGAGGGAAGTAAGATTTTGTGAGGATGAAGAAGAGTCACCACTCGAAGAGATGGTGAATAGGAAAACTTTGCCTATCCAAAAGATGACATTAGAAGTTTTAGCAAAGGTAGATCAAATGTGGGATTCCCTAGAAAATATATTTCAAACTATTCTTAAAATTGTAGAGGAGTCTAGAGAGCAAGGTAGTGAGAAAAGAAAAAAGAAAGAGGCTAAACACGCACATAGCAAGGGAAAGGGCAAAGTTGCCATCATTAAAGAGGTTGTGGATTCGGAAATAGACAATGATAGTGGATGTGAGATATGTCAATATGACCATCCTATGGGATGTTGCCCTGTAATCTCACATTTATAGGAGTCTAAGGTGTATGCACTCAACCCATGATTAAATAAAAGGCAAACACCTCGAAGGTTATCTTATCCTCAAGGTAACCCAAGGCGGTTTCACCAACCCTTAACATATTATCCCAGTGGAACTCCACCATAATCAATTAAGCAATATGAATAATGGAAACACCCACAATCATGGGGAATGCCACAACCAAGGCAATAGTATCCTTATTGGTAACCTAACCCGTATGGATATTATATGCAGAAGCCAATCTTCCCATGTGACTATACTGGTCACGTCACTCCTCAACCTCACTACCAAGCCTGCGAGTATTATGGGAATCCCTCTTCTAGAGGTGATATTTTACAAGAATATCATCCTTCTCATTTGGCCACATCTCTTCAACCAATAGCTCCACTACCACCTGCTCCTGCGATGCAATGTGAAATCCCTACCCAACCACAGCAACGTAATGCCACGAGCGCTGTTAACTCTCAATCTACTATTGGTTCCAACAACCACATGAAGAAAAGACCTTTCTTTAGAAACCAATAGTCCAACCAAGCCCTTGCAATCACAAGCATTTGATTCCTTAGATGCCTCAGTATCAATCAAAATTTCAGATCGCCCTTCAACTCAACCACCGCACTCAATGCATACGATCATGCTAACACATGCCATCATCGATTGGATCAAAGTTGGTCACCTTCCGAGGAAATTCTCTGATCCTGGGAGTCCTTTGATATACTTACAAATCACTGGAAATGCGTTGTGCAAGGGCCTTTTGGATTCAGGTTTGAGTGTCAACTTGATTTCTCAAGAAATGTATAAGGCCTGTAACCTACCTCCATTAAAAAAGAGCAACATCCATCTAGAGTTGGCCAACCAGTCCATCACTATCCCATTAGGACTGGTGGAAGACATTATTACCCAGCTGACTTTCTAGTAATTTAGGTAAACAATAGTATGGGGGACTTCCCAATCATAATGGGAAGAGCATGGCTAAGCATCATCGATGCATGCCTAGGAATTCATGATCTTTCCTGAGAAATATCAAAGGAAAATACATTCAAAAAGATCAAGAAAAAGAAAGTTCCGTGCATCACATATAGTGACATAGGGTATAATTGCGTGCAGAGGTCATGGTTTGTGCAAAGTTTAACATTTATTGCATGCAATCAATGTGCGCAAGTGATCAACATACAAATATTCCTGTATGAAGCAGCCACACAATAGGAAGGCACCCAATGGATGATAGCTGATCAAGAAAGTACACTCATATGCATGGAACCAACTAAGGGTTTGACTTGTGCTTACATCGAGAGCATAGATGTATTAGAGCAAGTCCACTGCCAACTTCCAAGTCTTAACCTTGAAAATGTCAACTAGGGGAAGATGGAAATCCCTAGGAAATTTAAGCAGGAACTCCTCGAGCTAAAATCATTGCCCACTGGTATGGAATACACGTTCCTTAAAAATAGAAAATTAGCAATTATCAACACTAAGCTTGCTCCTTAACAGAAAGAAGAACTATTTAAGGTAATCAATAGATGGTCAAAAGCCTTCACTTGGTCATATCCCGAATTAACTGGAATAGATCCTAGGATATGCCAACATAGGATTTACACTGACCCCTCCATGAATCCTTGAAGACAATCGTAGAGGCGATTGAACCGTAAGCTAAAGCAACTAGTTAAGGAAGAAATCGAACAACTTCTCAAGGTTGGGTTCATATACCCCATTACTGATAGTGAATGGGTTAGCCCCTTAGTTATTGTGCCTAAAAAGGAAGACAAATGGAGGATGTGCATAAATTTTAGGCTACTAAATATGGCAACATTCAAAGATCACTTTCCATTGCCATTTGTAAACCAAGTCTTAAACACCATTGCAAGGCATTACTATTATCGATTTTTTGGATGGATATAGCAGATATAACCAAATACAAATAGCCATAGAAGACCAAGCCAAGACTATGTTCACGAGTCCTTGGGGAATGTTTGCATACAAACAGATGTTATTTGGCTTGTGCAATGCCCCTGCAATATTTTAACAACTAGTTCTAAGAATCTTCCAACAGCAAATTGGAAATGGTATAGAAGTCTTTATGGACGATTTTTCCACCTATGGAGAAAACTTTGATCAAGCCTTGGACTGGTTAGAGAAAGTGTTAAAAAGATGTGTAGAAACCAATTTAAGGCTGAACTGGCAGAAAAGCCATTTGATGGTCCAAGAAGGCATAGTACTAGGGCACAAAATCTCACACATAGGGATAGAGGTAGACCTCGAGAAAATCAAAGTTATCCAAGGAATTACCCATCAACCAGAAATTGTCAAAGAGATTCGATCATTTCTTGGACATACTAGCTACTATAGGAGATTTATTGAGAACTTTTCAAAGGTTGCCAAACCATTGGTGGAATTAATGAAAAAAGACGTATCTTTCAAATGGACTAGGGAATGCGAATTAGCTTTTCAAACTTTAAAGCAGAAGCTTGTGGAAACACCCATTCTACAAGCTCCTAATTGGTCCAAACCATTCCATATCATGACTGATGTGTCCAACTATGCTATAGGAGCCGTACTCACACAGTTAGATGACTAGAAATGTCCTTATTACATCCACTATGCAAGTATAACTATCACTAGTGGACAACTTAACTACATTAACACAGAGAAAGAATTAATGGCTGTAGTGTTTTCACTAGAAAAGTTTAGATACTATGTATTGGGATATAAAGTATATATACATACAGATCATAGTGCAATCTGGTTCCTCATAAATAAGCCAAGGGTAAGCCCTCAAATCATACAATGGCTTGTAATCTTACAAGAGTTTGATTTAACAATGATCGATTGTAAAGGCATCGAGAATGTAGTTGCTGATCATTTATCTTAGTTGCGATGGAGAAACAAAGAGAATGACTATCCAATTTTTGATCATTTCACTGATGAATTCCTCTTTACTAGTGTAGTGAATAAGAAATCACCCACAGAGACAAACTGGTACAGTAGCATTCTTACCTATCTCCTTACCCAACAAACACCACAAGAATTAAACCTTAAGAAGAAACAATATTTTCTTCATTGAGCTAAGTACTTTATGGAGATCAATGGGCAACTTTACAAAGTGTGTCCCAATGGCTTGGTTCGATGGTGTGTTCTTGATATAGATCAACTACGAGTTTTCCAAGATGCTCATGAAGGTCCTTGTGGGGGTCATTACGCTAGGAGATGAATGACCATCAAGATCCTACTTGTAGGATATTATTGGCCTATATTATTTTGGGATGCCCATCATTTCTTCTAATCTTGTGAGTGTTGTCAACGTGATGGGTGAATGACTACTAGAATAGAGGGTCCACAACAATGGATTCAACTATTAGAACCCTTCAACATTTGGAGAATTAATTTTATGGGGCCAATTGAAACACCATAAAATTTTAGGACCCTGAAGCTTCGGCAAAGTCTTGGAATTCAAGCAAGGACTTCCACAAGTGCAGCATCACGATGGGCTGTTAGGACAGTGTAGGCATTGAGGATAGACTGTATAGTCCAGCAAGTTTGCTATTGCCTGGACTAACAGGCTTTTTGAACTCTCCAGCCTGCCCAAATTAACAATTGACCCAGCTGATAGTCTATTTAGAGACTATGCTAGGAGTTGTTGAAAGTGTTTACGATGAGCTAAATAGTTTGGTAAGTTTTCTAACGGATAAACCTGCTATGCTACACTACACTGCGTAGCATAGTAAGCCTTGAGGAGACCAATCAGATGTCCAAGATGCAAATTGATAACAAGCCAGTCTTCTAGAGCATTTTCCTTGTTTCACCTCTAAAACATGAGTGATATGGCCCAATAGAATGTAGCAAATTTTGTCAAGAATCATCTTAGTTTGAGTGCTACGCTTACGCAGCATAGTGCAGTGTAGTGGGGATGTACTTCAACAACACTCCTACTCAGACGACTTCAATAGATATTCAACCAAGATGGGATGCCACGCTGTGCTACACTATGTAGTGTAGCACAACGTAGCAAGGATAGAATGCACAAAGGCCCCTCTGCCATGTGATTCTAGAAAGAGGATTGCACTTGGCAATGCTTTAGCCTCCAAAACTGCTTATCCCACTTACCCCTTAGGCCTCAAGAAAAGTTTCCTAATAAAACATCTGCAGATTAAACGAGGATGCATGTCACATTAGTTGCTACATTGTGCTACATTTCATAGTGTAGCAAGGATGCAGAACAAAAAAATGCCCCAAGGATGAAATGAGCAGGTTCGAAGGCTTTCCAACACGAAAGAAGAGATTGTAGTTGCTTGCCTAAACAAGCCTCAAACAGATGCTCTCAGCTTTTAGGTAAGACTTCTTTCAAGACCAGTGGTTATGCTATGCTATGCTAGGTAGCATAGCACTGCGTAGTGTGCAGTTACTTATGCTACGCCAACACGCCAGACAACATAAGTAGTGAAACACTTGCATGAAGGAATTAATATGTCTTCAATTAGATTCAGAACTTGTTGGCAATGATCATTCTCATCCTAGCACCTCTTCGGTGAATAAAATGAACAAGTATGCTTCATCTTGCACACCCCTGGTCAATCTTCAAAATTGTCCCTACGCTTGACCCTGCTCGCAAGAGTAGGGAAGACGTAGTCCTAAAGCATAGGCTCCATTTTGCTTTCATTGTTGGTATGCTTTTTGGATTTTGGCACATGCAATTTTAGCGGTATGATCATAACTTAGCAGCAATACACAATAGAATAACATGGTCACCTTTGCACTCTGCAAGACCTAGGACACGTGGCATCTAAACCACATTTCTCTCCTGCATCTGGCTCTATAAATACCCAGAAGAACAACGTTCAAAGGGTTGGCTTTTGGAGAGCATAGTGGGCATTATTAGCATTCCGATTGGCTTTGAGCATTCTGGTTGACTTAAGACATCCTTTTGCGGGTTTAGCATTTTGGCATTTTGGCAAGGGGATTGGCAAGCAGAAGAATCCTGAGTAGCAAGATATTGACTATAGTTTAGGGGCCTCTAACCATACTGCTCTATTGTAAGCTGTGCCTCTCCAGTGTTTCATATTCCATTTTACACCTTTCCAAAACAAAGATCAAATCGATGACCTTGGGGTGGTGTACTTTCTCACCTAAGTCTATTTTATTTTTTGTTTACTATCATCATATTTTGCACCATTTTTTATTGATTTACATTTGTTGATCATCACTTCACTTGCATACATAGTTTCCAAAACAAATGTTTATGAAAGGTTAAGTTACACTAATTAAGTCCATGTCTGATCGAACAGACTATTCAGGGCACCCCATTTCCGTTTCTCTCCACCACGGCCCTCGCACGAATCCGGGGTTAGGCTATAAGCCCAAAAACCTCTCAGTGTTCTAACCACCAACGTTTTCGATCGCTAAAGTTTTTGGTGTTAGAAGGAGGGCCTTTTGATGCCATTTTTGCATCTTGCGAGTAATCTTGCATGCTGTTTGTACCCTGTCACCTACTAGTGTAGACATGACATCCTTGCGATTGTCTACGTATCATGTGGTGCAGACTGGTTGCAACGACGGTTCCTTTGGAACCTGGCAGGAGGAAAATCCTCTGATTGCTTATCGGTTTACATGTTTCTTATTTACAATCTCCCTTTAATAACACAAAATGATTCCCACAACCATTTCCATTCCCACCTTGAACGTTGAGGTTCCTTACTCGGCTCAAAACACCATAGGTGCCGAGCGATTGCCTAGCCTAGTGCTAGTGCCATGTCAGTCTGTTAGGCTTTGACACCTATCACCTGAGTGCTTGGCCTAAGACGTAGAGTGCTATGACTTCCCCTGTGTGAAGGTCTAAGAGAATATACCCTTGGATCGCTAGGAACTCAAAGATAAACGTAACTTCGAGTTTCTCCACAAGAACGGGAAGGAATTTATCCCTTCCCCTGACATTATCATCTCGTTGACCGAATCGTATCAATGGATCTTAAACCAACTGATATGAGCGAATAGGTCAAGAGAGTGGGATATAGCATCCCAATACAATGAGGCATTCCAAGATGGACAGGAAGACCTGGACTCCCACTTCGAAGGTGGTGGCCATATCTATGCTACAACTATACCTTCTGGAATTATCTTCTGATCAAACCTACTTTTCTTGTCTGCCCCCTTTGCGATTACCACGACCCCGCCACAACCTACACCTGTCTTAGCCATGGGTAGCCATCCTGTACCTTCTACATACCAACAAGGGGGCCCTTCAACTTCGTTTTTAGTCACCCTCCTTTCTCAGTCTACCCCAGCAGCATGCCCAACATCAGTCATGGCTACGCTACCATACATCCATACTTTGCCCACGTCTCAGTCACATGCAGGCTTCACCTCTGGTCCTTTGTTTGCATCTGTCCCTCCACCAATGGCTAACCCAGTCTCAACCACATGGTGGGCACCAATCTCATCCTTACCTATGGAACAACCCCCTTAGGTATCGTACTATGTGCAACCCCAAGCGCACCAGCTTCCGCATGTAGTATAACCTAGCATAGGGCTATGGGCCACCTTGCCAACCAAGCAACCTATCAACACCACAGCCCCACCAACAGATGTCGCATCAATGGCACCACCCACTGGGTGGTGGACGACCCAAGTGATACCATTCATAGGAGAGACACCAACAGCACCCCCGATGGACAGGCGACTACCTCTACACTGCAACCCCCATCAGCACATATGACAGTTTCTCAAGTAGCACTGCAACCATCTACAATGTCACTGGATCTAGATCAGGCTTTTTAACTTATCCAAAACCTCACTGAAGAAATTAAATGCCTCAAAGCTACCGGTTCGACATGGTGCAGGTCATGGATTTCTACCATGATGATCCCATCAACCTGGCCATCCCCATGCTCACATTGCCCCCTGGGATGCCACTCCCTCAATTCACAAAATACAATTAAGAGGATAATCCCAATGCACATTTAGTAATGTTTAGGTTTGAATCTTTGTTGTTGCAGCAATGGCTACACACTATTATCCGTGTCTTTACCAGTCCTTGACAGGCAAGGCTTTAGACTAGTACCGTGCACTCCCATGTGCTTCCACCTCAACCTTGGGGGAGCTGCTAAGTCAGTTTGTGACTTGTTTCAAGTATAACTTGAAATTGGAGGTCACACTGGACTAGTTGATGAGCATCAAGCAAGACCTGTAGGAGTCTGTGCAAAGATTCATATAGTGGTGGAGTGCCAGCTTGAATGAGATACATGAGTCTATCATGAAGGCCCATTTTTTTGGCTATCTTCAAAGGTGTAGTAAATGACTTCATTAAGTCAAAGATGTACTACCTAGCCCCCTACTCCCTCAGTCAAGCTTTTGCTCAAGCCAAGAGCATCTAAGACATGGCTGAAGCTAGCAAAGACCTAACCTATGTAGCATACAAAAATGTATATATCAAAAAGGATAAAGAGAAGGGCAAGGTCGTAATAGTCATGGTGACCGCTGTGGCTAAAGATACTAAACCCAACAACAGAAACAAAAAAAAGGCAATTGTAGCAACAACATTTAGCTCAAGAAACACTAGTCAACCCTCAACATTAGCACCTGAGGTGTCAACCCAACCTAAACCCAACTTCGAGCACAAGGATCACTCCAAGTACACTCTTTTACTCGTTAAGCCTTCAGAACTCCTGAAGCAGCTATTGGGGGCTGGATATATTTAGCATAAGTGGATGTTAGAGGAAGTGATTAAGCATCATAAGAGATTGCGAACTTCATAGGAACCCCTCCTTGGCCATGCCCATTGAGTTGCAAGTTCCTAAAATTTTTAGGTTGGAACGGTTCTGTGACTACCATCAACTGTGTGATCATGACACGGACTACTATCTGGCATTGAAAGACGACATTCAATGCATGATCGATTAGGGAAAGCTTGTCCTGGACGAAAGTAGTCCTGTTTGCCCTAAAAATTGGTACATGCACATTTACAAGGATCCCCTCAACACCAACAATGTAGAGTATATCATCAACATGATTGGTGTTGACAGTAACCTAGAACCACCATAGCAACCGTTCATGGTACGTGTGCTTCAATGTAGCATGGCGACACTGACAATAGTAAAAAAGATGCCATAACAACCATTCATCCTTAAGGTTCCCCCTCAAACATAAGCTCCTACACCTTTTGTGCTCAAAGCCACACCACCACTTGTGCCAACACCACAGGCACCTTTTATCATTAAGGTGCCAAAACATTCAAGTGCCCCTACTGCACAGAGCCAACTAACTAAAATAGCCTCGTAGCTCCCCTATTGAAAAAAAATGGGAAGAGTGTTTGGTGGACAAGATGGCCAAGGAACGCATCGCTTTAGGTCCTCCCATGCCTACCCCCTTGTCCTTAGTGCCTACATTCCCCTCATCGTCAACAATTGATAATGTCACATAGAAGCAATCACCATCGTCCTGTTCGAGAAAGCAAAACCCTCAATCTAAAGCTCCCCCTCCTCGGGAGATTCATCTCCTAGGACGAATGGAGGAGGAAAATGGTAACAAACAAGATGGTGGTCAGGATTCGTTCAATGCCCTCACCCAAGTTAAATAGGCTCTGAAATAGAAAAACACAACTTTGAGCCTGTATGACTTGGTAATGACTTCTACTGCTCATCGTGAGGCCATGGTTCACATGTTAATGTCCATACCCATCGATGAAAACATGCTAGTAGAGGAGAAAGTGATTCATGCTGTTATGCTTCCCTCTACAGCCAAGGAACCATAGCCATCTTAGTTAACATTCTATGATGAGTCCATTAAGGATGATCTTGAAAAGGGTCATGTGAAAACAACACTAATGTTCATCATAATTTGGGTCAGTCAGTGCAAGATCTAAAGGGTACATGTTGATGATGAGGTCACTACTAATATCATCCCCTTTTCCATAGTGGACAAATTAGGCTTGGTCGATCAAATCAAGCCCATGAAAAAAATCTTGCTTAAAATAGTTTAATGGGGCACGTGTGTAGGTAAAAGGAATTGTACGTATCAACTTTGTGGTAGGGAACTAGTTTCCCACAAGCGTAGTATTCACAGTGGTAGAAGAAATGCCTGGGTTCAACTGGATCTTAGGGAGATCATGGTTGGCCTAATTGAGGGATTTTTCCTCTCCAATACACTAGGAGTTTCACTTGCCCTATGCAAGAGGGAAAGTGGGAATTCATGGCGATGAAGTGGCTCCCTGAGCCATAAATAATGTAGGAATGGAGCAAGGATTAGAGATTGAAATATCTAAAAATCAAACCCTCGTTTAAACTGAAATGCTTGAACAAGTCGAAACTAGTTTGAATGAAGAAGCAACATGGGCTAAGCTACCCTTTCAGGCAGTAGATGATGACATAAAGGAGTATCATAACAAGGCCCCTTAGCCGTACGCATCACTAAGCCCACGATGGGTTAGGAAGCAACTACGAGAATGATCATTGCCTACGTTAGCGTAACTACTTCACTACTTCCACCATGATTACCACTTACATCAATGATACGTCCACTATTCACATGCTTCGCTCTGTATTCATTGTTTATGCTAGCGTCTTCCTCATTATTTACATTGTTCACATTACGTCCATTGTTTGCATCACATCATAGCTTGCTAATGCCTAAAACTGACAATCTTTTTTTTATTACCCTACGAGGGCTCAAAATAGCCTAAAACTAGCGATGGCTCGAAATGGCCTAAACCTAGCAATGACTCAGAATGGCCCAAAACTATCCATCGCGGCCCACCAGGGCCTAAAATTGGCAATTTTACTACTATGAAGTAAAAGACGGAAAAGAAAACAAAGAATACATTGAAAATATGAAAAAGAAAAAAATATATTCATTAAGTAATAGCTCGAAATGGCCTTAAACAAGAACGAGAGGTTCTTGAGGTGTCCAAAAGGATAAAAAATAACTGAAATATATCAATCAAAATAAAATAAATTGTTTCACTTTTATCCTTCATTCAATGTTAATCAATAACATTTACAAATCAATTGAATTCAAAAACAAAATATAATGAAATTTTATGTCATTCATGCTATGGGTCTTCATTTCCATCACCGTTTCCTACTCCACTAGGTTCTGCATCTTCATTCGGATTTTGTATAAGGCAAAAAATAAAATAGTCAGTCAAAACACAATAAAAGATCTTACAAAATAAGCCATAATGTAACAAAAGGATGACTAACCTGAGATGGCCCCACGTCCATTTCGATGGGTATCTAATCCATGCCAGCTACAAGACATTGCAAGATCTCCTCCTTAGTGAGGTTGGTCCAATTTCCCTCTCCTAGGTCAGTGGTTGCTGCAACCTTCCCCTTCTCCATGGCTATCCATCTAGGTGGTCCTGGGGAGAAAGTGGTGGTGGTTGTCTCCTCGGCAGGCAGGGTCACCTCCCTTTCAAGAGACTCACTTACCGTCACTTGTTGCATGAATTTCTCATAAGCACCAGAAGCACCAATGATGTCAAGAAATAGCTTAAGGGTATGCAATTCAACAGTAGTGTGTCAGTACTATTTACGATAGGTGGCACTTTCCATCTTATACATATGTTTGTGGTTCTTCTGTGCCTTCCCCCATTCATAAACCTTGGTTCTGTAGTCTTTCTAGTCCTGGTTCTTTTGTGCCAGGAGGCCCATTTGCATACGCTGTTCAATAATTTCATGACTAGCCTGGTTATTGTTTCGTACAACTGTCTAGTATCTGGCATAGTCAATCATAACTATGTACCAACTACCATCATCGGTATCATAGGCCAATAGTAATTCATTCTTGGATCGGAGATCCTCCACCTCCACGATTAGGTTAATCTTCTCTTTCTTGAGTTTCTGTACCCTCTTCTAGAGGTCCTCATTCACATGCCTACACTTCCATAAGGAGCGTGCTGAGTACAATGGATATTTACTCACTTTTTTATAAATGTGATGAGGTACCTCAGTCATCTCTGGCGAAGTTTGGGCACAACGTCGACCTTGATGGCCTATCAAGGGTCCCACTTGAGACGGGAGGCTA
>MNCI01006757.1:1135631-1157073 GCA_015680685.1 Gnetum montanum | reverse complement strand
GGGGAGTAACAACTACAACAGCCTAACGTAGAAATTGTAGTGTACTGATCTTGGGATCAATCTACTTTAAGTAATCAATTATGTCATCAACCACTCCCTCCATGAAGGTGAATTTGTCAGGGGTCTCGGTCCAAGGATAGAAACGGATGGAAGAAGAAGGGTCAGGGGAATCAATGGTGGTGTCCGCTACACAATAAATGTGTTAGCCATGGTAGAGAGGATAACAACAGAGATGATGAAAATGACATGACAATGCAAATATCCTACCCAGCAAACCCTCAGGGGTTATAGCGGGGGGATCGCCCATCGAGAAACTACCAAGAAATCGGTCAAACTTACCAGCATCCAATTGCAACCCCTCTCTTTCCAGCTGACCCAAAAGTGTGGTAGCATCTTCAACACTCATCTACCTTTTAGGCATCGAAGCACATTCTGCGAAGGGATCATTGACAAAGGCCTCTCCCTCATCAGCAGGGGCCTCTTCTTCCATTGCCAAGGCCTCTTCCTCCCCCCCTTCAGCAGGTGCCCCTGCTCCAGGATCCAAAACCTCTTCTTCCCTTTCTTCTTTTGCTCCTCATAGAATATAATCGTACTTAGTAAAATATCCCAACTTGAAACAGGTGCCATGGTGTGCGATGCTATATAGTGTGGCACAACGTAACAAGCACTACACTAACAAATTTTTTTTGGCATACTCACCAACTGAGGGTTGCACTCTGCGAACTTTGATTCGCAATTTCTTTCCTTTCCCTTCATCTGTGTGAGGAGTCTCTTCAGTAGGATGAGATCTCTTACATTGCAGCTTGGTCTTTATAGTTTCTATAATGAGATGCTTCCCCTTTAATGCATTACCTATGTTGATGGGGGGTGCCTCTCCCATGCTGTCCTAGCCATGAAAGGTACATCCCAACCGATCCCTTGTCGTTATCAAAAGTGATTCCCTGATAGCTTCTAGGGGGTTTTGGGATCCGGTGATGTGAAAAACCTGGCAAATCCATGGCTTTGATATCTGGTTATGATCTTACTGTACCTAGATGTCATTCTCACGAACTAACAGGAATTCTGGAAAGTGTCACAAGTGGGCTACAAAGAAGGCACAGTGCACATTGAAATGGGACTCAAGATTCTCGTGAAGTTTGACCATTTTAGCTTACAAGCCTTCAGAGAGGTACTTGGCCTAGTTGTAGTGAGTTCCTTCTTCCATGACCTCCCTCATTATCCAAGCCTACTCCACTCCAAGGATTTTCCCTTGGGAGAGTAGCTTGGGGAAAGCACAGGCACAGAAGATAGGGTAAATCATTTTGGCCACCCTCAGCCTAACCTTCTCAATGTAGATCCCCTTTCAGTCCTTAGTCGTCCCTAGCCATTCCTTAATATCCCCCTGATGATTTGCATATTTCTTAGATTTTTCTCCTACAGGGAGACCATTAGATAGGACACCAAAAAGATCTACAAAGAGTTGGTCATTAGTTTCAAATATCACCCGCACATTGTGAGCACGTGTGCAGAAGCGCTCAGCCTTCTCGGTGAAGGAATTAGCTAGGGAAAGCATTTTGGTAGCTGGGACATTCAGGTTTACCACCAGGAATAAGTCCATGAGCCCAGCCTCTTGAAGGTTATGAACAAGGGTGGCTGGGGCCCCATGGTAGAGCCAACGTTGCATCTCCTCCACCTCTCCATACTTGAAGGAGAGGTTGGTATCATTACACCCAGAGGTGACCACAGTGTCCTCTTGGGACTCCTTCGCTACTGTAATAGGTAACAATAAACAATGAAAAAAAAAATAAGAAAAATAGGTTAGCAAAAAACACAGAAAAATGAAAAAAACAAAAGTACATCATCATTTGAGCATAACAATGTACCAAGTTTGAATGGCATAGGAAATGGTGGAAGTTCCACCTGAACATCATTAATGGTAATCAATTGGTGCGATACCCATTCGCTATCTAACCAGCTAGCTTCCTTACACTTCCCATAGAATTTGGAATACCTGGTTGGATAGCTTTTGAATTCAAATCCAAGTTGTTCTATGACACCAACACGCACATTCCCGGTGAAAGTGAACTCTTGTAGGGTCATCTCGGCCATCACCAATGCATCTGTATTACCATGAAGACTGCCTTCGTCAATGTAAAACCTGACAATATACAAGAATATAGTAAGCATCCTTTGTATAGTGTAATACAAATCATACAACACGTTAAGATACCTTTATAGGACTTACCCATTGGCATAGTAAACGGTCCTAGGTGGGTTCTGAAAGCAAGTGCCCATGTGACAGGCAACGTATAGCATGTTGTATAAATGATAGCATCTATACTCGGGCATCGTCCAGATCCAACTCAAGTGCCTCAAGTCTCTTGGGTGCTGGTTAGAGCTTCATACCCTTTTGCCCCTAATTAACTTATCATTCAAGAATTTTAGAATGCCCTGGTTAACCCTAGGTAACAACTTTTTTGTAATTACAGCAGTTGTTTCGGCCGATAGGTGTGACCACATGATCACACTAAAGTGGCAGAGGAGGAACTGTAGGAAGTACTATGTGCCCTCCCGAAACCAGATTGCCTACTATCCCACATGTGCATGGGGAGGAGGGACGTTGGCCACAGGCTCACTGAGGCAACACATGACTCCTACAAGTTCAAGGACAATCAGGACGGGTTTCAACATGACCCTGCATGACAAGACACCTAAACATTGGCATTGTGATTCAAGTAATGATTACCTATATAGCGTAACATGACTCTCTCTTTACATGTACCGTAGCATGATCCCTCGGTTACAAATTTCTCTTTAACATAAAATAGAGTTAAACATTATACAAAACGTAACAGAATGTCACTGGTAGCATAGCGTAGCTGTCAAGCCTCACACAGTGTAACAATAGTCGATGTACCCTAAGGTAATAGTTATGTGGTACACAGCACCACGTAAAAGACATGTAGCGTAATAGTTACACTCTCGTATAAGAGTGATGACTGTGAAACGCGCAGCATGGTAAGACCAATGCATGGCATGTAATATAGTAAATGAACAAGTGTAAGCGGACATGTAACAATATAGTGAACAGACCATTATAACAAGCATTGCAACATAGCAAATTTGATAGTACAAGAAATTTAACAACGTAGCAGTGTTATAGGTTTAATAGCATAACAATATGATAGACTAAAAATATAACAGCCTAAGGGCCTCATGACATGATAGCGTAGCGTAATAGTAATAAAAATATTACAGCCTTAACAACATAGATGAAATGGAATTCATAGTGCCTCATTGTCCCAATCCTATAGCATAAAATAGCTCGTGCTACATTACACCAAACATGTGTCAGGCTACTGCAAAAATTGGGCAAACAAACAAACCTCCCTAAGAGTAGCATGCTACATTGAGTGTATGCTATGCCGCCCAGAACCACCCAAACCCCTACGATGACACAGTAACCATTTTTAACAATGGCAGTAGGGCAATACCGCATGTAGTTGTAGCGTAACACCCATACACCACTGCAGTCAGAGTAGCAACTACCACAGTGTAATGGCCAAAATGGTAAAAAAAATGGTGGCAAAAGTTGTAAAAATGGCGATAATAATGGCAATGACAATCTAATCTGATACGTCACCTAATGGAAGCAAGGATGGCATAGCGACTTACCAAGTAGATGGAACCTCCTCTTGCACCTCAACATGTGCCTTGGAGAGGCATCCCAAGGTCTCTTTCACCTTGTCTACCTTGGCAAGTCCCTTATTCTTGCATTCATCCTTTCATGCCATTGTTGTGCTCATGAATTGGTGGTACCGGCTACTACGCTACACCTGTTTGCTCTCTCTCTATGCGATAGCACTATGCTCTGAGTATGGGCTCTAGGCTCTGACAATGAAAATGACAAGTTTACTAGGGGGTAATCCCCTATTTATAGCCAACATCATAAAAAAATGTCATTTTTGTATCCCAAGTAATGCGGGATGCCCCCGTAGTGTAATGCTACTATAGAGAAATCCCATTGTAGCGTAACACTTGTTGGTAGCATAGTAAGTGGGCCCACCAAATATTACATCAAAAATGATCTGCTAAGACCTTAAACTGGGGATTTTGATTTACAAAATATTACATGGGATGTTAACCTACAGTGTAGCCTAATGACGGTCTCTTAAGACCTTAAACTGGCAACTTGTAAACTTTGCGTAGTAGTTGACAACTATTTCATGTTGCACTATTGCTTTACAAACATTCATTACATGTTGTTGCTACAAACATGTATCACTTGACTTGGTCTTTTTTCTTATTGTGGCAGGTTTAACAAAAATGATCATGCATGCTAATCTTCATTCACTTTTGACCCTGACAGGCCCTCATGGCAGGCTCACTAAACACCTAAACTTAGAATCAATAGAATGGGAATTATCTACTGACAACACTGTAGCATCCTTGGAAACATCCCTAGATTGGCCTGAACATCTAGTCCAAGCATTAGATCTAGAGGTTGAGGATGTGATTGAGGACCCTCTTATTGAAACACCTATAACTATATCAAGGGGAAAATGAAGACATTAAAAGTTAGCTCCCTCCTAGATCCACAAATGCAAAAAGCCATATCTAGGGTTCTCCAAGACAATGTTAAAGTTTTTGTGTGGTCCTATGATGACATGCCAGGACTAGACCCATAGCTCATATAACATAACATTGTCTTAGACCTGCATATCAAGGAAATCAAGAAAAAGGCTCGAAAAATCAAACTGGAAATCACACTAGCTATACATGATGAAATCACCAAGCTGTATCATGCTGGTTTCATTTGTGCGGTCGATTACTCGGAGTCGGTGTCGAACATTGTTATAGTTTCTAAGAAAATGGAAGGTATACGAAGTTTTATAAACTTTTGAGATCTGAACAAAGCAACGATTAAAGATGATTTCCCATTACTAAGCATCGATCAACTCATAGACACTACGACTAGTTATGCCTTACTATCCTTTATGGATGGGATCTCAGGTCATAACCAGATCTGCATCAACCCATAGCATTACTTAACCACTAATTTCATGACCCCTTGGGGAACCTTTTGTTACACCATGATGCCTTTTGGACTCAAAAACGCTGGAGCAACCTATCAACGAGCCATGAAATACATTTTTAGTGACTACCTCTTGGAGAAATTAAACGATTACATGGATAATATAATAGTCAAATCTAAGGAAGCTATTGATCATCCCAACGATATAGATGTTGTCCTCAGATGTTATCACATGCATGACTTGTGTCTCAACCCAAGGAAATGTGTTTTCAGAGTTAAAATCGTAAGCATTCTAGGGTTTGTAGTATCAGAGGCAGGGATACAAGTGAACCCCAACAAGGTAAGGGCCATCGTCAACTTAGCACTGCCTACGAACCTTAAAGAGCTCTAAGGGTTGCAAGTTAGAGTATAGTTTATCTGAAGGTTTATCATGAAGTTGATAGATAAATTACACCCCATGCAACACTTACTTAAAAAAGGGGTCAACTTCGAGTGGACAGAATAATGTTAACAAGCCTTCAATAACCTAAAGAAAGAGCTTTCGCACCTCCCAAGTATTTACCCACCATAGAGGGATACGACTTTCTACATCTACCTTACCACCTTGGACACATCTATTGCAGCATTGTTATGTCAAAAGAAAGATGACGGCTTTGAAATCCCGGTTTGTTAGTTAAGCCATGCATGAATAGCTTATGAGCCAAAGTATAATGAAGTAGAAAGAAATTATCTTACCCTAGTGTTTGCACTAAGAAAATGGTGACATTATCTCTTCCACAACAAAGTAAACATCATATACAAGAGTAACATACTTCGAGCTATCACAAACAATTTATACGAGTGTAGTAGGATAGCCTGATGAAAAGCTATAATGATGGAATTCGATTTGCATTATGTTGCCCAATCATTGATAAAAGAAATAGGTACATCTCTCACAACCTCATCCATCAATGATCAAGCAATGATAGAGCCAGAGTTCCCCGATGAACATGTCAATAGCATCCATCCTGTGCCATTACACTTTGAAGCTACTTTGCATTTCAACGGTGCCTCAACTACACAAGGTGGTAGTACTGCTACCATCATTACATTCCCCTCTAGGGATATTCAAACTTTTGCTTACTACTTTATGTTCCTTTGTATGAACAACGTGGTTGAGTACAAAGGACTCCTTAGGGGCTTCTTAGCAGCCTGAGAATTAAAGATTCAATATTTGGCAGTCCAAGGCGATTCCCAACTCGTTGTCAACCAGATTACCAAAGTCTATGCCTATAAAGCTTCACACTTATAGCCTTATTGCGACTTGGCCAAGAGTTTGCTAAAATAGTTTACAATGATAAACATCCAACACGTGTCTCCCAATGAGAACACCATAGCAAATGCACTAGCCACATTAGCATTGAATGTGTCACTGCATCTATTTGCAACTTTACTCTCTTTGATGATAGAATGCACAAATCCTATGACTCAAGCAGTACACATCACATCTGTAAGCACAACTGGTATTCAAGAGTGGTACGCTAACATCAAAGCTTACCTTCAACATGAAAAACCCTTACATGGCTTAACATCCAACCAAAAGGATGCAATCCGAAAGCGAGCGCGGTAGTATGTACTCGTAGAAGATAACACTTTATGAAAATGCTTCTTTGATGGGATATTACTAACTTGTGTTGGTGGGGAAGAAGCATAGAAAATTGTTAATGAAGTCCATGAAGGATTGTGTGGAGGACACATAGCCCCTAGGGCTATGGTAGCGAAAATTAGATGCCTAGGGTACTACTGGCCTTGCATTGAATGAGATTTCCTTGCCAAAGTTAGGACATGTGATGTATGTCAACACCATACAAATGTCACACACATATCGCCTACTAAATTACATCCTACGTAGATCATGTGGCCATTCCAATGATGGGGACTAGACATCATAGGACCCATCACACCCAAGTTTTCTGTAGTGCACAACTTCATCATCACTGCCACTGAGTATTTTACAAAGTGGGTGTAGGCAATTTTCCTAAGGAAAACTACATCTCAACAGGTTTGCCACTTTATCCTAGATAACGTAGTAACAAGGTTTGGTCTTTCCATGATTATTGTGATAGAAAATGGGCCATAGTTTAGTAGCGTGGAAACCAAAACCTTTTGTAACAACCTTGGCATCAAGCACTCATTTTTATCATCATACTACCCATAGGAAAATGGTCAGGCAGAGGTAACAAATAAATCCATCATCAACCTACTCAAAAGGATTCTTAGTAATAGCAAGAGGCGATGGCATGAGCAAATACTCTATATGCTATGGGCTTACCACATGATGTGCAGAATGACTACAGGTAAAATCCCTTAGAACCGTGTTTATGGATCTAAAGCAGTGTTACCTATTGAATTGTAGATACCGTCACTTTGAATGATCCTTTTAAGCATCATGAACGAGGCCCAAAACAATGAGTCAAGAATCATTGACCTTGACTCTGTAGAGGAGGAGAATGCCCAAACACTTAATCGCATTGAATGGTACTAGGACAAGTAGCAGAAAAAGCACCATTACAATCTACATCAACGGTTGATCAAAAGAGGGACCTAGTTCTCAAGGCTATTCATGAACATGTATACAAGTTCTCAGGAAACTGGGAAAGCCCATTCATAGTCACGAAAGCCTATGAGAACAGGGCCTTCAAACTGGTTGATATGGATGGCAATGAGTTTGCAAATCCCATGAAACACTTGTACCTCAAGCCATACTACATATGATACAAAGCAAGGTAAGCACCATAGTCCACTATTATTATAAATTGGCATAGTATGTCTGCTATGATATAAAATTGGCATAGAGAGTTCTCTATGACTATAAACTGACACAATACGTCCACTATGATGTTAAACTAGTGTAGCACATCTTTGGTCCATGACATAAAACTGGCACCCATAGTATGGTTTGCGACAACCTTAAATTGGCCATCCACCATCCACTACAATGATAAACTAGCACAGTGGTCTGCCAGGACCTTAAATTGGCACATTGGTCTGCTGGGACCTTAAACTAGCACATTCGATAGTCTACCGAGACTTTAAATTGGGTTCGTGGTGCAAAGCTTCCTAGCGCACATGTGACTTTTATAAGCAAGCGAGTGTGCACCTTTCCAGAAACCCTTGATAATACAAGGTGGGGTGTTGCAGTTCCAGAATGTAGTTCAAAACACCAAGAAAACACCCTCTAGAACATATGCAACTCCATCACCCTTGGCATCTTATTGATCCTCCGGAGATGTCGTTCGACATCTTACTGACCTTCTGGAGCTACCATTGTCACATCTCATCATCTTGGTAGTAGCTCCCACTGTTAGCACCTGCTGTTAGAGTCCCAACAGTATTGTGGCCTGGCCACAATGTTGCCATCCTCCAGCCCCCTCCATCACCATAGTGCAAAATGCATTTAGCTATTGGGCTTCTTACCTTGCAACTAAACTGCATTATGTTTACCTTGGGCAGGGAATCCTAAGCACTCACATCACCACCACTCCTAGCCTCTTCAGTGCCAACCTCTCTGGCCAGTGGTAGTCGGAAGCCAAGTTGGCCTTCCTGCTTTAGACATCACGCAACTTCGACAACGTCCAAAGTAGGAGGGACTTTGCCCTCACTTCATTTAATGGTTGTTTCTTCTGGTTTGCTCTCTATTGTGTTTGTGGGATATAGGCCAAGGTGGTACCATTCAGAGATGCATTTTTCCAAGAGAGCAGGACACTACATAGTTTCAAAGTGATCATTTAGACTAGCTTGGCTACTTGGGAGTGCACATCCTACCCTCCCTTTTAACCCTCTTGACCTCATTTCTTATACTCGTAGTTTTTTCACATCTCTTTTACAAGCTTTCCCAAAATGCATATAAAGCCCCCCCACATGCCCAATCGCTAAGTCCATGATGAGCATAACGCAACTTGCTACATGGGAACCATTTGTAGGTAGGTGAAAGTGCCACATGGATGTAACATAACTCATCTTGGGGAGGAAACACCTATCCTGCAACAACAAGGTTGTTTGCAAAGTGAACGTGGCTAAATAGTAGAAGAAAAGTGAAAAAGCGTAAAAGAGTAGAAGAGCTCAAAGAAAAAAAAACAAATGGCATCGCAACTATTTCAAAACGACCATCTCTAAGCACTCTAATAAGAGGTTGAAAGCTAGCAAAAGAAAGATGCCCATGTGTGTTGACTCCCTCACAAGCACTCCGATGAGGGATCATGCTCTGTTACATCTTTTCTTCCCTCGAACCTATTCCCCCAAATCCCTCCTTTGCCCCTTTCCCTACATGACTATCTCAGTACTCCCAAGTGTAGTAAAGCAACATTTGAGCGACCACTAGAGAGAAATGTTGGTATCTTGTTCTTCATGGTATTTCATATTTTTTGTTGATGTCTCTTAAGCAGGTCCTCTAAATGTCAAAAAAAGGGACCATTGAAACACCATAAAATTTTAGGACCCCGAAGCTTCAGCAGAGTCTTGGAATTTAAGCAAGGACTTCCACAAGTGCAATATCACAATGGGTCGTCAGGATAGTGTAGGCATTGAGGATAGACTATACAGTCTGACAAGTTTTCTATTGCCCAGACTAACAGGCTTTTTGAACTCTCCAGCTTGCCCAAATTGACAATTTACCTAGTTGACAGTCTATCCAGAGACCATGCTAGGAGTTGCTAAAAGTGTTCAGGATGAGCTAAATAGTTTAGCAAGTTTTCTAATGGAGAAACCTGCTACGCTACCCTATGTTGTGTAGTGTAGCAAGCCTTGAGGAGACTAATTAGATGTCCAAGATGTAAATTGATAACAATCCAGTCTTCCAGAGCATTTTCCCTATTTTCCCTTTGAAACATGAGTGATATGGCACAATAGAATGTAGAGAATTTTGTCAAGAAACATCTCAATCTAAGTGCTATGCTATGTAGCATAGCAAGGATGTACTTCGACAACACTCCTACTCAGATGACTTCAACAGAGATTCAACCAAGATGGGGTGCCATGCTATGCTATGCTATGCAGTGTAGCACAGTGTAGCAAGGACAGAATGCACAAAGTCCTCCCTGATAAGTGATTCCAGCAAGAGGATTGCACTTGGGAATGCTTTAGCCTCCAAAACTGCCTATCCCACTTACCCCTCAGGCCTCAAGCAAATTTTCCTAATAAAACATTTGTAGATTAAATGAGGATGCATGTCACATTATTCACTACATTGTGCTATGTTGCATAGCGTAGCACAGCGTCGTGAGGATGCATAACAACAAAATACCCCAAGGATGAACTGAGCAGGTTTGAAGGCTATCCAACATGAAAGACGAGATTGTAATTTCTTGCCTAACCAAGCCTCAAATAAATGCTCTTGGCTTTTAGGTAAGACTTCTTTCAAGATCAGTGGTTATGCTATGCTACGCTACATAGCATAGCACAACGTAGCATGTAGCTACTTATGCTATGCCAACATGCCAGATAGCATAAGTAGTGCAACACTTACATGAAGGCATTAAGACATCTTCAATTAGATTCAGAACTTGTTGGCAATGATCATTCTCATCCTGGCACCTCTTCGATGAATAAAATGAGCAAGTATGCTTCATCTTGTAGACCCCTAGTCAATCCCCAAAATTGTCCCTACGTTTGACCCTACTCGCAAGAGTAGGAAAGACGTAGTCTTGGAGCATAGGCTCAATTTTTCTTTCATTGTTGGTATGCTTTCTGGATTTTGGCACATGTAATTTCAGCGGTATGATCACAACATAGTAGTAATACATAGTAGAATAACATGGTCACCTTTGCACTCTGCGAGACCTAGGACACGTGGCATCTAAACTACGTTTCTTTCCCACATCTGGCTCTATAAATACCCCGGTGAACAACGTTCAAAGGTTTGGCTTTTGGAGAGCATAGTGGACATTCTTAGCATTTCGGTTGGCTTTGAGCATTCTGGTTGACTTCAGACATCCTTTTGCGGGTTTAGCATTTTGGCATTTTGGTATCTTGGCAAGAAGAAGAATCCCGAGTAGCAAGATATTGACTATAGTTTAGGGGCTTGCAACCATACTACTCTATTGTAAGTTGTGCCTCTCCAGTGTTGCATATTCCATTTTACACCTTTCTAAAACAAAGATCAGATTTGCAAACTTGGGGCAGTGCACATTCTCACCCAAGTCTATTTTATTTTTTATTTACTATCATCGTATTCTGCACTATTTTTTATTGTTTTACATTTGTTGATCATCAGTTCACTCGCATACATCATTTCCAAAACAAACATTTACAAAAGTTTAAGTTACACCGATTAAGTCCCTGTCTGATCGACTAAACCGTTCAGGGCACCCCATTTTTGTTTCTCTCAAGCACAGCCCTCGCATGGATCCAGGGTTAGGATGTACGTTCGGCAACCTCTCGGTGTTGTAGACACTGATGTTTTGAGTTGCTACACCAATGTCCAATGGAAAAGCCTATATTATTGCTATTGTTGATTACCTAACTAAATGGGAAGAAGCAGCTACTATTAAGGATTGTACATCATCTACAGCTACATAATTTGTTTAACAACAAATCATAAATAGGTTTGATGTGCCTTGTGCACTTATTTCAGACAATGGTACCAACTTCACAAGTGAAACTTCTCAAAAATTAATGCAACACTTAGGGGTTGAGCATAAATTGACTACACCATACCACCCCCAAGTGAACGGTTAAGTAGAAGTCACCAATAGGGAGATTATGAAGATATTAAAAAGAACCATTAGCAAGTTTAGGTGAGACTGGAGCACTAAACTGAATGATGCTCTTTGGGCATACCGCTCCACATGGAAACTCCCTATAGGCTACTCTCCCTATGAGTTAGTGTACGGTAAATTATCAACACTTTCATTCAAATTGAGCTCCATACACTATCCATGGCATGTGACCTCAACCTTGACCTTGATCTAGCATAGAAATAATGGTTAGTAACCCTTAACTTGCTAGATGAAAATCGATTAGCTGCCCTATCATCTAATGAATTGCACAAGGCCTTCAATAAACAATATCATGACCTAAGAATTAGGAAAGTTAAATATTAGCTAGAAGATAAGGTTCTCTACTAGAATCCCACACATGTGCCACAACGTACTAAATTTCAAACACTATGAAAAGGACCTTATATTATTTATGCAACTTTTCCTAAAGGGGCCATGATAATATACAAACCTGAGAGCCCAGATAAGAAACTTTTTGTCAACATGCAATAAACCAAACCTTCTAGGAGCTTAGGACAGTCAGTACACATGCTACTTCTCTTGATGGACAACCCTGCTCACTATTTTGGATTTCCTCCTTCCAACTTAGTCATGGGAAAGATGGCCACCTAAGCTAACCATTCTAGGCCCTCGGTTCTTTTTAAATTTTTGTTTTACACATTCTTTCAACTTTTCTTATTTTTTTTACACCATCATTCATGTTTTTATTGTTTCTTTGTTTACTTGGTTTACTTTTATTCGTCATCTAATAAGTGCTCATGATGGTGGATTGAATTATATCATATTGATTGCTAATGTTTGGTTTTTACCTTTGAATTATGATGCTGATATTAAGGTATGGTTCTTTTGGTAAAATAGTCAATGAGTCTACACTGTCCACTCATCCATACAACTCTATGGTCTCCTTTGGCTTGGAACTGTACAATTCCATTTTTCTAAGTAAACTTGTTAATGAATTGGTGGTTGGGTATTTTTCAAACCAAGGAAAGACTCAAAGGATGAAAAGGGTGTGACTTCAAGAGGATTTGATGCATTAGTCATGGCCATTCTCTTGGATGCTTGAATGCTTTTTCTTGGGTTTTCTTCCATTCTGACATTGTTCAAATATCAGGAAGTTGAGTGAATAAAAATAAATTTTTGCATGGTGTGGTCCTCATGCATAAACATAAAAAAAGAAGAAAAAAAAAGAGAAAAATGTGAGAATTCAAAGCACACCCCTTAGACATAATAAAGAAATATGAGCTACAAATGGCATTCCTAGAGCCTACGGACTCTTTCGTTTGTGGCTTTGTCAGGGCATAAAGGACATAAGCCTACTTTTGGAAGGACCCACTAGCATTTCTTTTTGGTGCAATTGTTAACTTATTTCCCTTAAACATTTCCTACAATCAATCATTTCTTGTTTCATCCCCATCCATGACATTCATTTTACTAGCGTTTTCATTGATATTTTTCATCTTTCTTCTTCTTCATGTTTTTCCATCTTATAGCTACTAGAGGTTCGCTCTTAGTTGTGGGGGTCCTGGCACAAATTTTTCAATTTTTTTCATTTTACTAACTACCTAACCCCTACACCTTGGGTAGTTGCCAATGATAAATCTCTAAACTAGTTTCTTCCATAATCACAACTTAGCCAATGTGCTTCATATTGAGGCAAGGTATCAACTGCATTGTGGATTATCTATCCTTACTCATTTGTGACTATGTTGTGTGTGCAGATGGCGATCATACAAACAATGGATTGGGCTTGGAGGAAGCACTTAGGATGGACTAGAACTGGAGCATTTATGAAAGGAGCAAGTTTGGTGGCATGGCTATGGATAAACAACAAAAGGCATAATCTCGGCATTGGCGGCAACATGTTTCATCTTCTTTCTCTCTCTCTCTTTATCTTCAAGCTACCAAATAAAGGCTTGGATGTCATTTATGTATTAGTGTTCACCACAATGGTCATGAAAACTAATGTTGTAATATGTTTATTGATCCGTTCACTAGGCATGTTGAGTCTGTCATCCCATTTCACTATTAGTTGTCAATTAGTCAATAATCCCATACCTTCTTAATATTTTTTAAGGAACTCGAGGATGAGTTTTTATTCAGTCATGGAGGTATGATGAGAGTGGTTACTCTAGCAGTTACTCTAATTATTAGAGTGGTTACTCTAGAGGTTACTTTAGCAGTTATTCTAATTATTAGAGTGGTTACTCTAATTATTAGAGTAGTTGCTCCCAAGCCTATAAATACAGTGCCTATGCACATAATTGGGAGGAAGTCTTTTAGTAGTCAAGTAGCGAAACTCTTGTAGTGTATTTGAAAGTTAGAGTATTTTCCAACTGCCTACCACATGAGGTCTAAGTGTGGACAGATCTTTATTAGAGCATTGTGTACCTAAGCACACCTTGTGTACGGCAATAAAGATTAGCTCTTTGATTCATCTTGCAACACTTGAGATTTGTTTTCTTATGCATTTCTTTTATTTTATTTTCTTATGCATTTATTTTATTTTATGCACTTTACATTTATGTTATTAGTGTAGCAATTCATTTTGATCAATTAAGAAAATCATTAAATTACACTCAGTACAATCACTTCGAGCATGTGTGTAACACTTGGTAACCCAGTAATGATTAGCATTTGGTAATCCCAGTAGTGTTGCATTGGTTCAAGATGTGTACAACAAATGAGAACAGATGATGGTGTTAGGATTAGTTAGAACTTAGTTAATGAGTAGTTAAGATAAATTAGTCACCTAGTTATCTCTCTCTTTTCCTATTAGCACAAGAGATAAAAACATAAAAGATATAAAAATCATATGCCTCAAGTTTACTTAACCATACAATTGTGACATACAAGTAAGTTTGGGAAGACAACGATCAACCAACCCATCCTTGTTCCACAAGGGTGCATAAGCACTTAGTCCTTGGAATTCGACCAAATTGTGTGTGAAACACTCGTATTTGTATGGTTGAGCATAGGGATACCTTGCTACTCATCAAGCAACTTGGCATTAGGTGCACCTAAGCCTGTCCCTTTGTCTATTGTTCCTATGACCACATTAGCCAAAGCCACTACTATAAGCGATCAATAACCAAGCACTGAAGTGCACAAGAAGGAAAAATAAAATAAGCCCAAATCCCTTGCCCAAGAGATTCGCCTTCTGGGTCGCATGGATGAGATGAAGGCTAACAAGACAATTAACAGTGATAAGAAATTTCCAAATGCATTAGCACAAGTCAAGCAGGTGAAACACCACTAATTTCAGCCTAGCACTTTGAAATGAAAACGACTTAAGCCCTTTCAAAGTTTCGGGAGGCAAAATTTGGGTAAGGCATGGAGCTCACACCTAGCTTGCCCAAGGCAGCTTGCTCACCCGCAGTGTGACCAACTCCAAATAGCATCAAGACTGAGTTAAAAATGATCTAATTTCTAAGTTGTGAGCACATCCTTGACAACTTCAGGTCCCAGCCTTCAAAATGTCAGATTTTAGCTCAAGATTGCAAGTTTTCAGAAGTTTTTTCTGAGGTCATCCTCCAAGTCATGCTGTAGTGTGAGTCCAGCATGACCAACTTTCAGAGCCTTAAAAATGAGTCAAAATGACTTGATTTCAAGGGTGCAAGTCATCCTCAGGGTTTACTATTGACAACTATGGGTCCTAGCCTTCAAAAATTCCAGATTTTAGCTCAAAATTGCAAGTTTTTGAGGTCATGCTGCAGGTCACGTTGTGGTCATGCTGTAGCGTGAGTCTAGCGTGGCATGCTATAAATAGCTTAAAACAAGTCATTTTCAATCTCAGTTTCTGACTCTAAAGATCAACCACAGCTAGATAGTTGTTTCACTCAGGAATTAGGTTTCAAAGTTCAAAATTTGGTGGAAAATTACAAGTCTTTGCTCACTCATGTTGAGGTCACGCTGCTAGCATGAGTGGAGCGTGAGTAACTATTGAGCCCAAAAATTGAGTCAAAACTGAGTCAAAGTGATTGGATTTTCAAAGTGCAAGTCACCCACAGGTTTCATGGTCGATAATTCCAAACTTCAATTCAAAATTGCAGGTTTTGCAAGTCATGCTGCAGCGTGAGTCCAACGTGACCTACCATAAATGACTGAAAACAAAGCATTTTCAAGCTCAACTTGTCAAATCACAATTAGGAAATCCTTACACTTCAAGAATTAGGCTTCAAAAATTTAAAATTTGGTGAAAATTTTCTCACTCACACTGAGGTCATGCTGTAGTGTGAGTGTAGCATGAGTGCAGCGTGCACATGCTCAAGTCACAGCAAGACAAAATCAACTCATGCTGGAAGTCCTGCGGAACCACTCAAATTGACACCTGACTACAGTCAAGTAACAAATCTAGAAGTTTCGATGAAGACAGAACCAATTTCTCTTGTTGTACATTATCATTGTAAATTTTCATTTGTGGGCTTGTCAGGCCCTTAGGGTCCAAATTGTATATGCTTCCTTGGGCTTGATTAAACCACACGTTGTAAGATACGATGAACATCGTTAAGAACGTGGCTTTCCCACACATGTCCAACTCATGCACAACTGCCCATCGGACATGTGTAAGTAGATTTGTTTTCCTCTCATCTCCCAGTCATTGATTCTATTCATGAATTCTGTACCCGAGCTTGGCCCAATCCTATAAATACCCTATCAATTCACATAAATGGGGTTGGAAATTCTGAAGGTTGACAACTTAGGGAACTCAGAACAGCAATCCTTAGGTGCTCAACACACCTAACTCCCAGCATCGAAGCACTTCTGAAACACATCACATCACCTGGGGCTTGGCGCTTGACCTGCCATCCACACGTGCAGCTATGCTTTAACCGGTGCATATCTTTTCTAAGCAATTCAATACAGTTCATTTTGCTAGCCATTATTCTATTTACTCTATTTTATGTTCAATTTACATTTTGTTTACAATACCAGTTCTACATGTGTTTCTGTTTACATTTCTTGCAAACTGTTTACGTTTTAAAACATCAGTTACGATAAGCCCAACGTAAGCTGTAGTTTACGCTTGGGGAAGTCCTTGGTTGATTTGTGTGCAGACCATCCAAGGCACCCTGCCTTCATTTAATTTTCCAGCTTGCCCTCGGGTGAAGGTAGGGTTAGATGTGTCTACCCGACAATCTTTAGGTGTTTGTTTTCCTTCCAGCCTTACATTGACGATTTAGGTCAGTACAGTAAATTGACGCTAGAAGGAGGGCCTACGTTGTTTATCATCTAGTCGAAATGTACACAACTAATGCTGTCAAATGCTGAAACTTGAATCAGCTTGCACACTCTGACCCTATCTCACATGTTGAGCTTGCTCACATTGACCCTATCATGTATGCTGAGCTTGCTCATGCTGACCTTGTCACACACGTTGAGCTTGCTCACATTGTGAGTTAGATCACGCTGCACACGTTGTGAGTTAGATCACACTGCACACGTTGCACACACTGTGAGTTCCTCATGCTGCAAACGTCATCAGCTTGTACACGCCATCATGGAATCTTCCCATATGAACCCTACTTACGTAATCCTCACACCTGAACAATATAACTTCATTTGTGTGAAAATCCAAGCCAATTTGCCTATCGATCATGTAGAGAGAGAAGCGAAATGAAACTTTGAACTTATTTACAAGGGAGGTCATGAGTTCACTCCTTTAGCATTTGACATAATCCCCCTTTCTGAGCCCCATCATCAACTCATATCTCACCTTCTCATGATAAGGAGTCAAGCCTTATAGCCACCTCCAATAGAGCCTCAGGGTGGAGATGAGGAAGATGACCTTGCCACCCAATCTAAGCATGAGGATTCGTACCATACCATCAATCCTCACACCCATATAAACCCATTATTTCAACCTTTCTTGGGAGAAACTATGCTTCCTCCTTCATCTGCATATACTTGAGGACTGGCTTCTCAACAAGAAGTACCAACTTCGACGTCCATCCATTACATACCACAAATACAAACCCATGGGGCATCTCTGACTACTTCAGCACAACACGTTCAGGGGATTACCTCACAACCTGTGGTTGGGTAGTGGGTTTCACCAGCTGTTCAATAGCACTAACCAACTTACTACAGTGTACCACACCCTGCAATCCCATCTCTGAATGTTTCTCCACAATAAAAACATCAGATAATCCAACAGACTCCCTTTCCATAAATGATACAACAACCAAACTACTATCAATCACAATCCACTCATCTCGTCGGTCTGCCTATCGCCCAAGAGTGGGCAGACACAAAGAAAATGATGCACATGTTAACTAAGGAGGTAAAGCACCTTAAAATCACAAATACTAAGGAAATCAAGGTGTTGGACTTCTATCAAGATGACCCAATCCATCCTTCAGTTCCACCATTAACCTTGCCAAAGGAGATCCCATTACCTCAGCTAACCAAGTACAATGGAGAGGGAGATCCAAACACCCACCTAGTGACATTTTGACTAGAATGTCTCCTACTTCAAGCCTAGCCTTATGCAATTCTACGAGTTTTTGCTATGTCCTTAATGGGAAAAGCCTTAGACTGGTACCGAGCCTTACCTCGTAACTCTATATCCTCTCTAGATGATTTGTTACATTAGTTCATTACCCGTTTTAAGTATAATCTAAAACCTGAAGCCACTCTGGATAGCTTGATTCAGGTTAAACAAGCGCCTTTAGAGCCAGTGGAAAAATTCATCCAAAGGTGGAGTGCAGTCTCGAATGAACTCCACGAGCCCATCCCCAAGACATACTTGCTCACCATTTTTAAAGCCACTGTAAATGACTTCGTTAAGTTGAAACTTTATTATTTCAGTGCTCGTACTTTGAGTCAAGCATTCGCACAAGTTAAAAGCATAGAGGAGGTAGTGCAATCAAGCAATGACCTAGCTTATGTGGCCTACTAAAACCAACATGCTCGTAAGAAAAATACAACAGTAGCAACGGTGGCCGCAAGCACAAAAGTAACCAACTGGGGTCCAACAGCTAAGCAACCTAAAGCCCCAGCTAACAAAGTTACCAAATTTGGTGCCAGCTCACCTACATTGGTAGGGGCTACCCCAAGGCCCAACTTTCAGGATAAGGACCGCTCAAAGTATACACCACTACTGATGCAACCCTCTCAACTATTGGAGCAACTCTTGAAAGTCGGGAAAATCCAACACAAACATGTGTCGGAGATTACCCGCCAAAAACATGATAGGTATTGTGAACTACTAAGGAACACCACATTAGCAGTACCAAATGAGCCCCTAGTCCCACAACATTTTAAACTAGACCAATACTGTCATTACCATCAAATGGTTGGTCACGGTACAAACAACTATCATGCCTTGCAAGATGACTTGCAAGGAATGATAGAACAAGGCCAACTAGTGAGTGACATGGCAAGTCAATCCAACACAGATGATGCCTCCTATGTCATAAACTCAATTAGCATAGGTGGCAAGCCCAAACCTGTGCAACAACCTTTCATGATCCATGTGCCTCCTAGCAAGGCAAGGATTCCCCTAGCCTCGACAAACAAGAGGCCTCCCTTTATTATCAAAGTGCCACCTCAGGCACCCACAACACCCTTTGTGGCTAAGGCTCCACATGACTCGTCCGCTAAGATGCTAAACTAGCATGAATCGTCCACTAAGACATTAAACTAGCATGACTCATTTGCTAAGACGTTAAATTGGCATGACATGGCAACAAAAACTACTAAGCAACCTTTCATCATCAAGGTGCCACAACATGATGGCCCCTCACCTATCCGAAGCCCAACAGTGGGCAACATCTTGATCCCTCTTCCCTCAAGGGTCGACCCCACTAGCAACCTAAGTAAGTCCACCAAATGGCAACGCAAGAGAAAAAATGAGCACCTCACAACCCCCATGGTCGAAGCAAGGGTTACAACCAGCAAACAACAACTGAACACTGGGGCCTCTACCCCCAAAAAAACCAAGCCCAAGTCCCCTTCGCAAGAGATCTGTCTCTCAAACCACATGGAGGAAGTCAAGGCCAACATAATGGCTAATGACAAGGACTTTGTAGCTGCACTAGCCTAGGTAAAAGAAATGCTCAAGCATAAGAACATGATGTTTATCTTGTACGACCTGGTCAGGACCTCACCTGCTCATTACCAAACATTGGCTCAAGTCTTAGCCTCCATTCCTGTTATGGAGGACATCCTTGCAAATGAGGCATCCATCCATGAAACAATGTTGCATCCCACACCATGAGAATTGGGTTCAACAAACTTAACCTTTTGCGATGATGCAGTCAAAGTCAACCCCAAACAAGGGGAGGTCACTACGGCTCCACTATCCACTAGCATTCGTGCTAGGTAGTGCACCATCCGTAGAGTGCATGTTGATGATGGTGCAACAACGAACATAGTCCTGTACTCCGTCATTGACAAGCTAGGCCTGGAAGATGAAATTAGGCCAACCAAAACCACATGTCTAAAATCTTTCAATGGATTATGTGTCATAGTCAAGGGTATAATCAACTTAGCCTTTGTAGTGGGAGAGAAATTCCCCACTAGCATAGATTTCACTGTCATAGAGGAGATGCCAAGTTTCAACATGATTCTAGGTAGGCCTTGGCTAGCTCAACTAAGGGCCATCTCCTCTCCCATCCACCAAGAAATCCACCTTTCATACGAAGTTGGTCAAGTTATCATCCATGGTGATAACGTTTCCTCTTCAACTATCCACAACATAGACATGGCACAAGTTTTGGAAGAAGAGTTTCTTGGCAGTACACCTATAACAACCAACGTAATGCCTAAGGCTAACACACTCAAATGAGTGGTTGAGGCCAACAGCCCCCAGAGGATCCTAAGCCTTGCACACTCCCTAATCCAAGCCCAGTTAGGAAGCCACTACATGACCAAGACTTTCCCTTGGCCAAAAATGTGAATGCTTGCCTACTTTTGACATGCATTTTTTACTTTTGTTTTCATTGCACTAGCCTATGCGTTTACATTTTGCCCGCTCACTTAGATCATGCATTTTTCTTTGTTTACACATTCATCAACTTATTTTACACATTGCATTTGAAAACATCAAATGTAAAAACATAAAACTACAAAAACACATGACTTGAAAAGGCCTTAAACTAGCATACGGCCTAGAACGACCTAAAAATATCACTTTTTGCATTACTTTTCTTTCATTCATACATTTTAACTCTATGTACGATAGGTGTCGCTTGATTTTGTTTTCTTCCTAGTTGATCTTTGCAGGATCTTGCAAACACATAGCATGACCATGCATGCAGCATCACACCTTACACAAGCAAGGTAAGCACCGACAGTCTGCTATGACTATAAACTGGCACGAACAGTCCTGGCATCATGACTTAAAATGAATACCACAGAATAGTCCTGGCATCATGACTTAAAACTGATACCACAGAAAAGTCCTGGCATCATGACTTAAAATTTATACTATAGAATAGTCCTGGCATTATGACTTAAAATTGATACCACAAAATGTCCTGGAGTCATGATAATTAAACCCTAAAAGCTGGCGGGCTGGGTTATTCGATTGGGGCCTGCGAAACCGACAATCTGCCACCCGATGGCTCGGTTTACCACAGCACCTGCAGCCATAAGGCTGGTCCGTTCGGGGGGCCGTTCTGTGCAGTGTATGGTCCCTAGTGTCCATGTTTTCATAGGTAATTTGGAGGGA
>MNCI01006757.1:1096342-1130711 GCA_015680685.1 Gnetum montanum | reverse complement strand
GACCTCGAGGTTTTTGAGGTTTTGAGGTTCTGTGGCTAAGCTCGGAGTCCTCCGAGCTTTGAAATTTGTGATTTTCCGGGGTCCCCCCCCTCAAAGTTGGCCATCCCTGATGTCCCCCCCATTGTAATTGTTTACTCGTGTACCATAACTTTCAGTAATACAAACTCGAACATTCTCTCAAAAAAAAATTGACACCACAGGGCTCTATTTGGTATGATGCTAAACTGCCATATCTATCCACCATGATGTGAGACTAGCATCCAGAGTCCACTAAGACTATAAATTGGTTTGCCTCTTCACAGTCTGCTATGACTATAAACTAGCAATGCACCGTCTCCTACGATGCTAAACTGGCACCGTCCAAAGGGTTATGACATGAAACTAATTCACAACATTTTGCTAAGACTATAAATTGACGACATCATCAACGACCAAGCAAAACTTAAAAATATGTGTTGCTACAATTGGTTGTACATGTTCCAGAAATACTTGCTACATGATTTGTCTCATGAACCTAATGAAGCTGATGCTATTCATGATTCTGTCTACTTTTGAATTACACGTGGTGGCTCCATCTCCTTGTTTAAAGTGCTTAGTTAACTGATTCATTTGTGTTTTTCTTATCTTCTTGGAGTTGTGTTTGTAGGATGACACACCTGAAGCGTTCATGCATAGATGCACTTCATCATGAAGACAAGGTGTCATATTCTTCCTAACGCACATGATTGGGTTAATCAATCCATTCATAAGTACATTCCTAACTCCTAATACATTCCCTATTCCCCATCATGCCCCTTTATCCTATTTGATTACATCCCCTAGATACATTGTCTCCTACTCACCTCAAAACCCTTGATAGATTGTTGCACACTGTGACTCTTTAAGTAATTGCAACGCAAAACACAATATACGATACATGATACAAAATGAAAGCGCTCAAACATGAGCACAACACTAAAAATAAGCTCTTTCAAAAAGACCAAAAAGAAAAACAAAAAAAAAAGAAAAGGAGAAATGAATNTCTGGAACATGTACAACCAATTGTAGCAACACATATTTTTAAGTTTTGCTTGGTCGTTGATGATGTCGTCAATTTATAGTCTTAGCAAAATGTTGTGAATTAGTTTCATGTCATAACCCTTTGGACGGTGCCAGTTTAGCATCGTAGGAGACGGTGCATTGCTAGTTTATAGTCATAGCAGACTGTGAAGAGGCAAACCAATTTATAGTCTTAGTGGACTCTGGATGCTAGTCTCACATCATGGTGGATAGATATGGCANTCCTCTCCCATAATCCTGGTAGTAATTATGACCCTTGATCAACCCTTGGTTACAACCAATTCCATTGCATCTTGAACCACATTCCCTCAATCCCATGTACTTTTGAAAATGGTGTGATGATGCTTGGCCAAGGGCTAACGATTAATGATTGATGCTTGGTTGTTCATGGTGTTTTGCAGTTCTTTGTCGACGCCTCTCGGGTGGATTCCTTCAAACATCAACAAAGAGGGGCCAATGAACACCACTAATTTTAGTCTAGCAGTTTGAAATTGAAATGATTAAGCCCTTTCAAAGTTTTGGGAGGTAAAATTTGGGTAAGGCATGGAGCTCACACCTAGCTTTCCCAAGGTAGCTTGCTCACCCTCAACGTGAACAACTCCAAACAACATCAAGACTGAGTTAAAAATGATTTGATTTCTAAGATGTGAGCACATCCTTGATATCTTTAGGTCCAAACCTTCAGAATGTTAGATTTCAGCTCAAGATTGCAAGTTTTTAGAAGTTTTTTTTAAGGTCACGCTGTAGCGTGAGTCTAGCATGAACAACTTTCAGAGCCTCAAAACTGAGTCAAAATGACTTGATTTCAAGGGTGCAAGTCATCTTTAGGGTCTACTATTGACAACTATGGGTCCTAACCTCTAGAAATTATAGATTTCAACTCAAAATTGCAAGTTTTTGAGGTCACGCTGCAGGTGATGCTGTAGCATGAGTCTAGCATGACCTGCTATAAATAGCTCAAAATAAGTCATTTTCAACCTCAATTTTTGACTCTCAAGATCAACCACAGCTAGATAGTTGTTGCACTTAGGAATCAGGTTTCAAAGTTCAAAATTTGGTGGAAAATTACAAGTCTTTTCTCACTCACGCTGCCAGCGTGAGTGTAGTGTGAGTAACTTTCGAGCCCAAAATTTGAGTTAAAATTGAGTAAAAGTGATTGGATTTTCAAAGTGCAAGTCACCCACAAGTTTCAAGGTCGATAATTCCAAACTTTAAATTTCAAATTTTAATTCAAAACTACAAGTTCTGCAAGTCACGCTGCAGGTCATGCTGTAGTGTGAGTCCAGAGTGACATGCCATAAATGATGCAAAACAAAGCATTTTCAAGCTAAACTTGTCAAATCACAGTCAGGAAGTCCTTGCACTTCAAGAATCAGGCTTCAAAAATTCAAAATTTGGTGAAAAATTGCTCACTCACACTGAAGCCACGCTGAGGTCATGCTGTAGTGTGTGTGTAGTGTGAGTGCAGCATGCGCATGCTCAAGTCATGCCAAGAAAAAATCAACTCACGCTGGAAGTCCTGTAGAACCACTTGAATCGACACTCAATTGCAGTCAAGTCGCAAATCCAGAAGTTTCAATGAAGAAAAAATCAATTTTTCTTGTTGTACATTATCATTGTAAATTTTCATTTGTGGGATTGTCAGGCCCTCACGGTCAAAATTGTATATGCTTCCATGGGCTTGAGTAAGCCACACATTGTAAGATACGATGAACATGGTCAAGAACGTGGCTTGTCCACACATGTCCAACTCACGCACAGCTGTCCATCGGACATGTGTCAGTAGATCCATTTTCCTCTCATCTCCCAGTTGTTGATTCTATTCATGAATTCTGCACCCAAGCTTGGCCCAATCATATAAATACCCTATCAATTCACATAAATGGGGTTGGCAATTCTAAAGGTTGACAGCTTAGGGAACTTAGACCAACAATCCTTGGGTACTTAGCACACCTGACTCCTAGCATCCAAGCACTTTTGAAGCACATCACATCACCCAAGGCTTGGTGCTTGACCTGCCATCCATACGTGCAGCTACACTTTGATTGGTGCACATCTTTTCTAAGAAATTTAATATAGTTCATTTTGCTAGCCATTATTCTATTTACTTTGTTTTATGTTTAGTTTACGTTTCATTTACAATACTAGTTCTACATGCATTTCTATTTACATTTCTTGCGCACTGTTTATGTTTTAAAACATCAATTACGATAATTCCAGTGCAAGCCGTAGTTTACACTTGGGGAAGTCCTTGGTTGATTTGTGTGCAGACCATCCAAGGCACTCTACCTTCATTTACTTTTCCAGCTTGCCCTCGGGCGAAGGCAAGGTCAGCTATGTCTGCCCAACGATCTTTTGATGTTTTTTTTCCTTCCAACCTTACATCAACGATTTAGTTTAGTACAGCAGGCTCTTAAATAAAAAATACAACCTTGAGCTTATATGATTTAGTCATGACCTCCATCGCTCATCACAAAGCACTAGTTCGCATGCTGGCCTCTATTCTTGTTAAAGGAGACATCCCAATAGATGAACAAGCCATCCACATCGTGATGCTTCCTCCTTCCCCTCAAGAATCAAGTCCAACACCTCTAGCATTTCATGATGGGGTAATCAAGGTCAACCTTGAAAAGGGTCAGGTCACCACTGCGCTGATGTTTATAACCATTCAAGTAGGGCAATGCAAGATTTGTAGGGTGCATGTTGATGATAGGGTGGTGACTAACGTCATCTTGTTCCTAGTCATTGACAAACTTAGTCTAGCCGACCAAATCCAGGCCACAAAGATGACATGCCTCAAGTCCTTTAATGGGTCACGTGTTGTCGTGAAGGGAATGGTCACAATAGCCTTTGTGGTAGGGGAACAATTCCCCACCATGGCCGAATTCATTGTCATCAAGGAGATGGTTGGGTTCAACTTGATTTTGAAAAGGCCCTGGCTAGCCTAATTATGGGCCATCTCCTCACCTATTCACTAAGAGATCTACCTTCTATATGAAGGTTGAGAAGTGATTATACATGATGATAACTCAATCCCTCCCACCATTAACAACATTGACACAGACCAAGGGTCAGAGGTGAAGTTTGCCGATGACACGTCGCCCATGGAGGACAAGAGTCAACCTTGTCCAGTAGACCCATCTGAAGAGCCAAAAGAAGCATATACCTTCCTTGAGGAAGCTTTATGGACAAAATCACCCTTTAGCATTAACAATGAAGGTATAGGTGAATACCACCTTATGCTACCTAGGCCCTATACACTCCCTAAACCACATTAGGTTTGGAAGCAACTACATGAGTAAGGTACCCCTTTAGTACAGCATGTGCTAGGTGCCTACTTACCCTCAATTTTTGCATGCTCTGTTAGCCTTTTTCTTGAATAGCTACATCCTACATGGTTGCTTGCATTTTATGTTATTTTCTTTGTTACACATTCACTTCTTTTGCTTATGCATTTTCATTTGGTCTCTTTACGCATTAGAAAAACATCATAAGACTAAAATTATAAGACTTAAATTGTAAAAAAAAAGAAAAAAAAAAGAGAAAAGCATGTGGCCTGAAAAGGCCTTAAACTAACATGTGGCCTGAAAAGGTCTTCAACTAGCATACGACTCACAAAGGCCTTAAACTAGTGCATGGCCTACCATGGCCTAAAACTGAAAACATCTTTCTTCCACCACATGACCTATCATGGCCTTAAAATGGCAACCTATCTTGCATCATCATGGCTCCAAAAGGCCTTAAACTAGCATATGATCTACCATGGCCTTAAACGAACACCTTGTGGCCCGCCATGGCCCAAAACTAGAAACTATTTCTTTTTATTTGTGACTTGAAATGACCTTAAACTAGCGATTGCCATGGCTCAAAATGGCCTTAAACTAGTAATGGCCCTATTGCCATGGCCTTAAACTGGCATGGGATCCACAAGGGGCCTAATCACATCAACTAGTTACATTACCCACATTAAACAAGTAGTGAAATAAACATGAAATTTCACACACAAGTCTCATTGCAAAGGGGCATAAGTTTTATTATATCTCTATTAGCAAGAGTACATAGCATGATTATGTGACAAAAAAGGTCAAAGTGAAAAATTGCCCAATAGCAGGGTTACATTAGGTTAGCTTAGCTAAGCTAGTGGTATTTGGTGGGGGTTGAGGCTCTTCCTCCTACTCTTCCACTACTTCATTGAAGCTTATGTTATTGCCTGGTGCCTATTCCAAAGTAATGCAAAATAACAAATTCATCAACAAGTGCAAAAATACAAAATTAGTGTGCAAAATTGATGCATAAAAAGCATAAAAAGCAAAAGCAAAACTAACCTAAGAGGATCCTACATTGAAATCTAGGGGAAATCTATTGAGTCCCTTCTATAAGTGTCAAAGGATCTCGATCTTTGATAATTGCATCTAGTCCTCATGGCTGAGGTCAACATTCATAAGGATCTTGTACTCATCCATGACGATCCATGCAAGAGGCTGCATAAAAAATGTGGTCGTAGAAGTCTCCTCTGAGGGTAGGATAATCTCTCACTCTAGGGAACCATTAACCACTATATGTTGAGTAAACAACTCAAAGGCCTAGCTCCTGCCAATTTCCTTAATGAACATCTTAAGGCGATGAGCCTTTACAAACCTGTCCTTGAGCTACTGTAGGTAGGCATCTTGCTCTTGCTTGTAGTGGCTCTTGTGGTCCTTCTACATATGCCCCCACTTGCACACCTTGGTGTTGAAGCTCTTCCATTCTTAATTCTTTTGGGAGAGCAGATCCTTCTACAACCACTACTCAATGATCTCCTAGGTAGCCTTGTTCTTACCTTGAATGGCTAATTAGTATATGGTATAATCTATCTCTAATGTCTGCTAGGCACCATCATTCTATGCCTAAGCTAACAAGAAATTATAATGGAACTAGAGGTTCTCATTCTGTGGTTAGGCTTACCACTACCTCCTGGAGCTCATGCATGCATTTCCATAGGTGCTCATTCAAGTGCCTACAGGTCCACAACACCTTCGCTCTAGAAAGCATGAACTTGCTCATAATCTCATACACATGACTAGGCACTTCCTCCACCTTGGAGGATACTCAAGAAAGGCATCCACGTGAGCTTCCCAAGTTGGGTTGTAATGAAGCTTAGAGCCTATTAGCATACAAAAAACAAATCAATGTTAGTAATAGAATAAGCATAAAAGTGGTAAAATAGTTCAAGCAAAATAACATACATATCAAGTTTGGGATTTTCCTATTGTATGTGGTCCACCATGTCCTCCATGATGCCTTCTATGAAGGTGAATTTATTTGGTGTCTCTACCCATGGCTACATGTGGTGGCCAGGCACTAGCAGTGGATCGTTGGAAGGAAGGTTTGAGATTGCAATACAAACACAACGCAACACTTAGCAATAACTGAGTAGTTAAAGGGTTAGTAGCAAAAGGCAAGAGTAAATGGTACCATAAAGTGCTCACTAAGCAAGCCCTCAAATGTTAGCATGGGTGGAACTCCCAACTACACATCATCAAAGAGGTTGGCAAAGTCACCCTCAGGGTGGAACAACCCATCCACATGAAACTGGTGAGAGATCTTTGGGACCTTTGGTGGTTTCCCCATGCAAGATACCTTTCCTTCAACTTGAGAAGGGGGCATGTTCTCCACTCCTGCTATCATCATCACTACTTCCATAGCAACCCTCTTGCCTGACTCACATAGTGTAGTTGTATTAGCATAGTATAATAAAACAAAAAAAAAAAATAAACATAAGCCAAATGCATCTATGGTATGCTCTAACCTGCAACCACTAAATGGAGTATGGGTATCTTGAGACATCCTTTCTTGACACCTACTTGTCCAACTGCAGGGGGAGTCTCCTCAATTGGGTGCAGCCTCTTAATATTTGCCTTGGAGGATCCCACCATCTTTGCAATATACCACTCCACCCTCTTTACATTCCCAACAATAGTTGGTGGACACTTACCTGCACTGTCATGGGAATATGGTGACTTTGACCTCCCAAAATGTGCCTTCATCGTGACTGAATATGACTTTTCAATTTGCTCTAGAGGGTCCTATGCACGAGTGGTGGAAAAAATGACTAATCCATGGCTTGGATAGTTGCCTGTGATCTTGCACAACCCAACACTCACTGTCCCTAATCACCAAGGACTCTGCAAGCCTTCACAAATAGGCTACGAAGAATGCAAAGTGAAAGTGAGACCTTGCATAGATGTTGTGACAGAGCATGGTAATCTTTGCCTATAACTCGATGGTGATGGAGGAGGCCCAATCAAACTTGGTCCCCTCCTCTATGACCTCCCATATTGCTAGTGCTTGCTTCACCCTAAGAACCTTTCCTTGGGAGAGCAGCTTAGGAAAGGCACAAGCATGAAAAAGAGGATAAAGTCTTCGGATCTCAGGCATGTGTACATTCCAAATCACAATGCCTTGAGCAAGTGGTCCCCAACCACTCTTCAATCTCCTTTCTATGGTTTGCCTCTCGATTAGGCTTGTCAATGATTGATGGGCCCTCAAAGAGGAGGCCAAAGAACTCAGTGAAGAAGGCATTGCTAGGGTCCAAGACTACCCTCACTCCATGCACGCAAGTAACAAAGTGGTAGACATCATGGTTGAAGGAGTTGATGATGGTCACCATCTCGACCACTTGTAAACTTGGGCTAAGGGCTAAGAAAAGGTCTATCAACTTGGCATGCACAAGCCGATCGGTTAGAGCCTTTGAGGCCTGATGGCATAACCACTCTTACACCACCTCTACATTGCCATACTTCATAATGAGGGTGGTCTCATTATGGCTAATGGTGATCATTGTTACTTTTCCTAAAGAAACGATAGCTGTAACATATGAAAACACAATGTTAACATCATGCAATCAATAGGTGCATGAGAACAAGTAATAGAAATCAAGCTAACATAAAAAATACTCATGTGGAACAAATGGCATGCATGACACAAGCAGTGGCATAACAAGTCTCCAAAGATAGGCTTACTACTAGTCCATCCATTGTCTAGTCAATCGTAGGTCCAACACCACTCAAATGCCTTTCGGTACCAAGTTGGGTAGTTCTCTATGTCCTCTTCCACCTATTCAATAACTGCATCTCAAAAGCTCAAACTAGAAGAAAATACCTCTAGCATGGTATGGGTCAAAGCGAGAGCCCCTATCTCATTGTGAAGTTTCTCATCATCAACTTTAAACCTAGCATTAGACATCTGCAGTTAGTAGTTAGCAAATCTAACATGGCCAATGTGACATATCAAAAAGTGAGAGCACTTAGCCTCCAACACAATATACAGTTCCACATGGGTTCTGGAAGACTATATGTATGTACATGGTAATTAAAAGGATGTTACTCTTGTTATAACAAGAGAACTTCAGCATGCTCAAGATCCTAGCTAAGGGATGAATGCTCATGGGACCTAGTCTCGGGCCACCTACTTAATCACCCCTAGTCATAGGCTCATCAAACATAAATCATGGTATGTCCTAGTTTGCCTTGACCAATGTCTCAATGATGGTGCTTGCAACCTCCACTGCCAAGTATGACCACATGATCACACTAAAGTATTGTAGTAGGTAAGCCAAGAATTTAGATGCCCTTGGTTGAAACCATATCAGTTGATGGCCTAACTTCATGTCGGGCGTAGGTGTGTTGGGCATTGGCTCATTGATGTAGGATAAGATGCTGATGAGCTCCATGACCACTGAAATAGGCTTCAATAGCACCTTGCAACCACAAGATAGTAAACGAATGTAGCATTAACGCACAAAAAATTTGCATTTTAGCATAAAATATTAACTTATGGTTAGCCAAAATTAGCAAATTTAGCCTAAAATGGCATAACGTGGAAACAAAATTCTTAAGGTCCCCCATGGGACCCTGCAAGCATCAAACGTCATTACATATTTGGCATGCCTAGTGCTCATTAGGGTACAACATTAACTTAGCATTAGCATTTTACTTTACATTTGCATCATTTGCATTAACACAATTGCATGTTCTAGCATCCGTATGTTCAATTTGCAAAATTAGCCCTCTGGCATAGTTTTTGTGCATTTGACATTTTGTTTCACATGAGGCATTCTTACCATTAGCATTTTTGCACATGGCATTCTATATATTTGACATTCTAATTTTTCACTTAGTAATTTCTTTCAAAATTTTCTCAAAATTTTCTAACTTTGGGCAATGTAGCATGGGACTCAAGAAAAAATTCTAATTGTCTACTACACTTCCTAGAGAATGTAGTCAAAAAATCATTATCAAATTTTCTAACTGCTGGCTATGCTTCCCAAGGAGTGTAGCCCCAAAACATGTGAAAATTAACAAATTTTTTTTCTAATTGTCAGGAGCATAGCATCCCATCACATCTGAAAATAATTAAGTGTTGGCTACGCTCCTTGGGAAGCATAGCCACTAACACTTGAGCTTCCTTCAACACATCTCTTTCATTGTGTCACCCAATGTCGCCGCGTGTTGATGACATGTGTTGGGGTGTTCACCATGGTCATGGCCTTGGCGATCTCCCTGACCCCATTCACTCCCTTGATCACTACCCCTATGGCTATGTCTTTGTTCCCTTTCTTGTACCCATGTCCTTCTCCCTATCTTTGTGACACCTAACCCTTCCTTTGCCCTCACCTTGCATTACCCCCACATCATCAAATAAATAATGGCAGAATCCTATCCCTTGGCCACAACTATTTTTAACAATAATCCTTACCCCAATCTGTCATCACCCTCATCCACACACCAACATAAAAGGAAAAAACGGAACAAAGAAAACCTAGCCACGCATGCCCTAGCTATGGTCATTTTCACCTCATTTTTTGTCCTCCATGTGGCATTGCCCCTAGTGAGGAAAATCCCAATTTATTGATGGGGAAAAAACCCTTATTTCTTTTTCCTCTCCCTTGCCCCATAGCCCATAGGTTGTTCCTTGTCCCATTCATCATAGATAATTAAATTAAAACATTAATGCATTGACAGAGATCCATAATGCACACACATGGCTTCTCCCCTTGGCCATGGTTTCCAAGGAGACTAGGGTGAGGATGGTCCCTACCAAGGTAAGCCATCCTAGGATCCAAATCCCCATGCTAGGCAAGAAAAGCTAGAATTCGAAGAGACAAATGATGTAAAAGGGGAACGAGTGTAGTAAGTGTACTTGGTGGTTAGTGATGCTCTCCTCTCCTCCACCTACACCTGCGGTAGGCATTCTAGGGCTTGCCTTCCCTCTTCCACATTGGCAAGTCTGGGGTGTTGACAGTTACTGTAGTGCATCATCCTGGTGCTATGCTATGGTCGCTATGCTCCACTTGCTACAATCTAGCTATCACTTCAAACTACACTATGCTTTGTAACTCCTCATTCACACTTTGAAAAATAATAGTTTGCCCTTGGTGAATTGTGCATATATACCCTCCTAGCGTAATTAAATGCACCATCGACACTCCCACACTTAGGTAAATTTTCTTGAGTTTCTTGTAGAGCATAGTAAGAGGGGATGAGTATAGCAAGAGGTGAGCGTAGCAACTAGAGTTAGAAAAATTTCTGAATTTTTTCTAATAATCTCAGACTTAGAAAATTTCTGAGATCCTATTGGTTGCCTAGCAAACACCCAACCCAACTCCATGTTCTAAACACTCTCTGCTTGGCTTGAACCAATGCTTCTTGCACAAATCACGTCTGCTATGACCTTAAACTACCAAATCATGATTTGCTAAGACCTTAAACTAGCAATCCATGGCCTGCTAAGACCCAAAATCAGCTCATGCACTTGCTTTTCTAATATCCACTCTTACATGTTTAGGAAATTATTCATTGCGCTGCTTTCCTCATGTTATGCATTTTGACTCTATTAAGACAGGTGCAGCTTGATGTTGTTTCAGGTTATTTTCCAAGATATGTCACAAGATTACAACACAAGTGCATATGAGCATCTTCATTCATCCCTAGTCATTACTGGGCCTTATGGTGACCTCACGTGATGCATGATAGGTTCGATGCATCAATGCCTAATGCCTAAGTACCATCTTGATGGGCAAGGTTAATGCCAACCTATCCCATCTATATCTCACAAAACGTTTAAGGTGGTTTGAAGAACGTAAGACAGGGAAGTTCACATTGCCTTTTCCTTGCCTAATTAGGAAGTTGTGTCGATGTGCTGGAATTCTGAGGTACACCAATGACATCCCTAGAAAGGCTCAAAATGCCTCATTTGCTGAATTACTAAAGCCACTAGCCCCAAGGAAAAATACTGGTGAGACACTGGAGCCCAAGCAAGAACAAATGGTGGGGCCCACTACACCTCAAATTACAAGGCCCAGTCAACAACAGGAAGCAAGTCCTAGCACATAACCTATAGGCCAGCAAGACCAACCACCACTGCCACCGCAGGACTATTGATTGTCGATGAGCCATTGCAGGGCCATTGCTGAATTAGTTAGTTGGGAAAGCTGTGATGAGGTAAATCTCTTTAGGGTTATTGATGATGCTATATGACCCATAGTCTCGATTGATCATGCACAAGGTGAGGTGTCCAACCAAACAAAAGGAGGGGAATCACACTAGTCACAACAAATCTCTGGAAACACTGCATCTTTTCAGGTGTAATTAGAAACTAGTAAAGGTGCTACAATAGTGGTCATGTAGCACCAGGATGTAGTGGGAGCAGTAGAAGTGGTCATAGACCACATCAAAGAATTATTTAATGTCCCTATTATGCCATCGGTAGCATTTACAGGAGCACATGATGCTCAAACCTTGGCTGGTCCCTTAATAACTCTTGCAAATTATGAGGATGTTCTAGATCAGTTGTTGCAAATAGGACAAATGATGACATCCTTGTTTGACATCCTTCAAGATGTTACATCAACATAGTTAAATCTCATCTCTACAAAAGGAAATCTAGTCATGGTAGAGGTTAGGGCCAAACATGCAGAGGAGTAGTTAAAGAGACTCGAAGAAAAGCTTGTCACTTTGCAAGCTACACAATGGGATCCATCCCAATTCATCCCTGCAGACTAGCTAGAATCCTTTTAGATAGAGCAGTTGACTAAATTTTTGGCAGAGAATAAAAAAGTGTCAAAGGAAAAAGAGAAGGTTGATTGGGATGCTTCCAAGGCATAAGCTTAAATGTATGCACATGCCAAAGCACTCAAGGCCTCACAACAAGAAAATAAACACCTCATCACCAAAAATATCTGGTTGACTACAATAAAAAAAACAAAAGAATGTTCTCGAGAAAAAGTTTTAGTAATTGTGAGAATAATTAATAAGGGTCAACCAAGATATGAATTTTTGTTGCTAAGAGAGAGATACCATTACCTCTTAGGTGTCAATATTTGATCTCATAGGCAGCTATGTTCTTTGGGCTAAGAAATTTGACCCACCTCCTTCCATTTGGTTGATTTTTTGAGCCAATTAATTAAAGTGACTCATTAGTGGGTGATAAATAGATGGATCATTACCATTTGTTCCTACTCATTGCTCCCACTCTTGGATCTCATGCATGTGCTCAAGAGCAACATGGAACTTCAACATTGTTTCTTGAGTGGAAGGTAGAGTTGGTGGTTGCTACTCCTCTTCTTAGATGATTTTGACAAACATTTTATCCTTCATCATCTCTACCTAAGAAGTGAATGGAGTATGTTAAATAATGTAATTTGTATAGCATGTTATTCCTTCCCTCTTGCATAATTTCTTGATGATGCATGGGAAGGGAAGTGCCTTCCTTCCATGTTCATTTTCCTTAAACCATTTCTCTATCTCAAGATAAATAAGCTATGAAAGGTTGATAAGGAATCTACTACTTAAAGAAACACATGCACAAGAGGAGAAGGATGTGATCTTGCTTGGCCTCACCATTGGATTGAGGTGAAAGGCCATAATCTTAAAATATGCATGTTCCATCATGGTTACTACACCAAACTACTTATGATCAATACCATAACACTATTGTATCCATTCCTTCTTAATGCTAAGATCTACCTACATGGTAATCTCAGCTAGATTTGCTCTAGTTTTTGGTAACCTAAGGAACTCTGTGATGGATTTCACTAAGTAGGACACTAAAATGTCCTTGATCTTGACTGTTGAACCAACCTGTTGATTGTTCCAAAAAAGATATGTCTCTCCCATGTACCACTTTCTGTTGGAAGTGATTGTGGATCACATGGGAGAGTTTTGCAATTGAGCTTTGACTTCTAGAGGTGTAAAATCCAAAAATGTCTAAAGTTTAACTCTTGGAGCATAGATTTTTGGACCTCCTTTTTTGCAATCTACCTAAGGTAGGCTTTCATTAAGATAACCTTAAGGTTTGGTCTAGGTTCAGGTACCTCATCTCAATGAGACTGTTTTGTTGTAATTACTTCTTTAGGAATCTATTGGATAGATTCCACTTTAGGCTCCTCCTAAAGAGGTCCTATGGAATGGGCCTCTTGTAGCTCATGGGGCTATTCTTGGTCCCTTCATGTTCATGGCCATTGGTCCCTTGGTTGCAATAGTCCTCCTTCCTGCACATGCTTTTCTTTAAGTGCCATCTATTGTCACAACATAATCAAGGATTAGCATTCAATGTGTAACTTATAACATTTAAGTACCTTTCTCATTAGATGGTTACACTTAGGCTAAGTTTGAACCATGGAGGATTCGTTGCTTTATTATTATTTTGATGATTTTTAACTTAGCATGCCACCAAAGCTTGTTGGAAACGTTTAACTCTTATAATTTGATGTTTTAATGTTGATTTCTTTCTTAAACCTTATGGGAGTTAGAAATTTTTCCAAAAAATATTTTTTGTAAAAAAATTAAGGTTTGTGGGCCCAATGACAAAGAGCATACCTTTGGTAGCTACAAGGTCAAAGAACGGAGTGAATTGAACAAATGATTATGAAAATATGGGTCTTGGAAAGGTTTTAGGCTCTAAAAAATTAAAAAACTTCCCCCTCATTCTAAAGAAAATGTGAAAATCACTAAGTGTGGTTGCCTATATATAGGTGAGTGGACCCCTGTGTCAATAGGATCTCGTATACAGGGTCCCATTTACACATGGGCTTTGTCAACGAGTACTCGTCTATGAAGCCTATGATCAAAATTTCACTTTGAATATCTTGAAAAATACAAAGAGTTTTCTTATGAAATTAGTGTGCATAAAGAGCCAAAAAAGCCATGAACATGATGAAATGCTAGAAGAGGGCTTGGAAATTCACAAAAATGGAGAAATAATTTAGAGAATGAACTTTCATTTGAGAAAATTCCTTAAGAAGCTCACAATTGGATGCATGATGGGGCACACGAAAGATTTGATTGGGAAAATGCCTAAGGATAAGGAACTTAACTAACCTAACCAAGAGATATGCAAGTGGGTCCTCCCCATGACAAGCTCATGTCCTTTTTGCCCTTGTATAACCTCAATAAGAAGTTTGTGGGTTCCATAGTTGATTAATGATTATGAAATGTTAAGGACCAAATCCATAAGAATCTACTTAAGAATTTCAACACATTAAACTAAGACATTAAACAAGAACATAGAAAATGGTAGTTAGGTGAGTTATGAAAAGCATTGTTGGATGAGAGAGAAAGTGGAATGGAGTTCCTAATCATGATCACATGAAGTCCCTTGTGGATCTTATGGTTAAATGACTCGATAAAGTCTATCCTTAGTCTAGATCATAACCAACCACTTTCAGTGACTTCACATCACCACTCTAAGACCAATCCACCCCCTTAACACACAAGAATGGTCCCATAGATCAATCACCATTCCTTATTAGAGAAAAAAATAGAAGCAAAAAGTGAGAAAGGACCTTAGTTAGAGGGGACCTTCAAGCATGGGTAACATGTTGATAAATTTTGTTTTCATACACTCCGATATCAGAGTGGCCACAATATTGTGTACATGATATCATGGCCCAAGATGTGATATCGTACATTCGATATTGTAGGGTTACTCCCAAGTTTAAAAATACAATCCCCAAGCACACGATCAAGAGTATTTTTTGGTAGTCAAGTAGGGAAACTCTTGTAGTCTATCCATTTGAGAGTTAGAATATTTTCTAAGTGCCCATAGTAGGAGGTCCAAGTGTGATCAGATCTTTATTCAAGCATTGATGTACTGAACACACCATTGTGTTGGCAATAAATACGAGCTCTTTGATTCACCTTGCAACACTTGTGACTTTCTTTCTTATGCATTTATATATATAGTAATTTCAGTTAGTTTACATTAATGTTACTAATTCAATAATTAATTTTGATCCATTAAGCAACTAATTAAAATACATAAGCACAACCCCTTTGAACATATGTGTGACACTTGGTAGCTCAAAAACTATTAGCATTTAACAACCCAGCAATGTTAACAAAAAGTTTAGGATGTGTCTGGGAAGTAGAAACAGTTACTTGTGTTAGGCTAGATTAGATCATATTTTTCTTATCAATTAATCACTCTCACTTTCATTCTTATTCTAGGTGAGTAAATTGATAAAACACAAAATAAAAAAAAATCTTACACCTTAGTCACACTTAACCATACAATTGCATTCCAAAAGTCAGACTAGTAAGACAACGAATGGACAACACACATGCACTATTTAGTTCTAGAGTAATTGGTAATTAAAGTTTGCGGAACTTGACTAGATTGCACATGAATGCTTATGATTCGTATGGTTGGGTATAGGGGTACCTCGTTTCTCATCATTGGTGTTGTTGCCAGGGAATTTAGTTCTATGTGTGCTATCTAAACCAAGTGAAACTTAGTAACCTCATTGTTCGAACAATAAAAGTCAAATCTTACAAAAATAAAAATTATAATTATAGTTAAATTAAACCTTAACTGCACACTAGCTATAAGTCCATTAACATAAAATATCTTCTTCTCACAGGAGCCCATCTCCGCCTAGGGTAGACCAGGTGCCTCAGCAATACCAAGTGGTATATGCTCATCTTGATGAGTATGTACCCGACTTCACCTTCATCTTACATTAAGATGAACTATTTTGGTTGCATGACATGGAAGGAAACATTGTGTTACCACCTGATCGATCTGTTCCAACGATGCTCCAACTGATGCTCGCATGACATGGGCTTCAACATCTTCATGAAGAGTACGAGGTGTGAGATCCCAATTCAAGGGATTATCATCTCACTGAAGCACAAAGGTTAAGGGATCGTCAACTAAAGCACGAACATGAGCTTGTGAAGGGCAAGGGGTCAAACACTTTTTCACCTCTACTTGGCCCATTAGATGGAGGTGACCACTTATTTAATGATTCTTCTCTCTTTGAATTTGTTTAGGAAGCCCTCAACTAGAATGTGCAATCCATAATTCATAATCTAGGTTTTAGTCAAAATGGATCCAATGACGAAAATGGATCTAGAGAGGCAAGTCGAGATAAGGGAGAAAAAGGATGTCACGATCGTGATCATGGTCATGAGCATTGAAGGAAGGGTGATAGGTGTCAACATGGAGCAAGTTCTCCTTCTTCTTCCCCTTCATCATCATCTTCTTTTTCTTTGTCTAACTTAGATTGTAGTTGCAGAAGGAATAACCATGGTGTAGGTGACCGATGGGACCAGAACAACAGAAGGGACCATCGGGATAGTCGCGATCGGAGGTGTGGGCAATCCAGAGAGACCCATCATCAAGAAAGAAGGGCTAGTAGAGAACAACATAGGCACCATCACCATGGCCTTGATGAACCTCTACTTGCCACTCAGGGCATGTTGAATATTGTAGAGGCTATAAGGATTCCAATAAGGCATGTAAAGGATTGCAAAATAAAGAGGCTAGACACGAATAACATCCCTTAGTTTGAGGAAGATATGATGCTAATCTACAAAATTATCTTCAGGCCTTCCAAGATGCATGTGCCTTGAAAAATATTGAAAATGACTGGTAGAAGTTGAAATTATTTCTAAGGATACTCATAAAGGAAGTAGAAAATTGGTACCAATCCTTGGAACTAGAATCAATCAGGTGGTGGTGTACAATGTTGGAATTGTTCAATGACAAATATTAAATGTACTCTCAAGTATCCAATCTAAGGAAGTAAATCCAAGGGTAAAAATAAGGAAACCATGAGCTCTTGGATGCTGCTATTGGCCAATACTATTCTCTGCTACATAGGTGTCTTGACCATGGATACTCTCAACTTGATAAACTTCATCATATCATAGATAGGTTGTGGTTTGAAATAAGGAAAACCCTTGGCGTCTATGCTCAAGGGAGATTGATAGAGTTAAGTGCCCATCAGATACAAAAATTAATTAAGTAGGTAGCCAAGGAGGAGGAAGAATTGAGAAAGCGAGAAAGTGCAGAGGAATAAAACAAGGACCCTTCTATTTGCTAAAGGGGGGTTCAATTTTGTGATAGTGATGATGAATTAACTAGAGATGAGGTGGCTAATCATAAAACCTTGCCACTCCAAAAATTGCAATTTGAAATCATGGCTAAGGTTAATCAATTATGGGACTCCATGAACAATAGGTTATCCTAAAAATTGCTGAAGAGTCCAAGGAGAAAAGTGATGAGCATGAGCATTGGAGATGTAAGAAAGATGAACGTGCCATATCTAAGGGTAAGGATAAAATGGTTATGATAGAGATGTTTGTAGATAGTGACTCAGATGATGATGGTAGGTGTGATGTCTGCCAGTATGAACATCCCAAGGGATGTTGCCCAATTGTGTCACACTTGTATGAATCTAGGGTGTATGCCTTACAACCACGACTTGCACAAAGGCAAACACCCAAAAGATTTCCTTATCCACAATGACATGCTTAACAATTTCACCAACCACAATAGTACTATCCAAGTGGAACTCCATAGCAACCTTATGAATTATACCAGTAGTGGCAGAAACCACAATTGTGGGCATTTCCACCTCCAAGACAGTAGTACCCTTACCGGCAACCAGATCCCTATGGTTACTATGTTTAGCAACCTTCATCTCCACAAGACTCCTCTAGTTATGTTGCTACTTACCAACCTTACCACTACTCTCCTAAAGTATATTAATCATCCTATCTAAGGAGGGATGCCACCTACTATCCTCATGCATATCCTATCCCTACAAATATTGCTCCATCTTCTACATAGCTACCACTTGCTTCATCCATGTAGGATGAATTGGCTACTCAACCATAACAAAGAAATGCTACAAGGGCGATTAATTTGCAATTGGTTAACCCACCAAGTGGGTCGGAACCACGAACAAAGAAAAGACCTTTATTCCAACCTTGTAGTGCACCAAAGCCCTTAGACACATTAGTGGTCAGTAACCCTACTCCTCCACCTTCCTCTACCTCACCTTTATCCAAGTCCCCTTCAAAAAAAAAATCCCTCTCGAATCCATACTATAATGTTGACCCATGTTGTATCTGATTGGATTCAAGTTGGTAACCTACCTAGAAAGTTAGCTAATCCTAGGAGTCCCCTAGTATATTTGCAAATTGCTAGGAATAAGCCTTGTAAATCTCTTCTTGGCTTTGGTTCTAGTGTTAATCTGATCTTGCATGAGATGTAAATAATGTGGAACCTTCCTTCCTTGAAGAAGAGTAACATCTGGCTAGAACTGGTGGACCAGTCCATGACTATTCCATTGGGACTGGTAGAGGACATTGTAACCACCATTTGTGGATGGTCATATCCTGCCAACTTCTCAGTAATCAAGGTGAAGAACTATGAGGGGGACTTTCCAATTATTATGGGAAAGATGTGGTTAAGCACCATTGATGCCAAAATGGACATTAGAGATATTTCCTTGGAGATATCTAAGGAAAATGAATTTGGAAAGATCAAGAAGAAAATGGTTCCATGTATCACGTACAATGATTTAGGGTGCCATTGTGTGTAGAAGTTATGGTCAATAAACTGAACATCTATCTTTGCATCCAAGCAGTGTGCACTAGAAGTTGAAATCCAAAGATGGCTATATGCAGTAGTCACAAAACAAGAAGGCACCTAGTGGCTGACAGCTGATTCTAGTAGTAGTACATTGTACATGGAACCTACTGATGGCCTAATGTATGAATATGTTGCAAGTATGGATGAACTCGAGCAAGTTCATCACTAGCTCTCCAAAGGAGTAAATGATTATGTCAATTAGGGAGGCTGGAAATTCTTGAAAATTTTAAATAAGAGCCCCTTGAATTAAAGACACTATTAGCTGGAATGGAGTATGGGTTCTTGAAAAATGAAAAGCCAATCATTATTAATGCCAAGCTTACTACAGAATAAAAGAACATGTTGATGAAGGTTGTGGAAAAATGGTTAGCAGCCTCTACTTGGTCATATTCTAAGCTCATTGGGATATATCCAAGAATATGCCAGTACAGGATATACACTAACCCTACCATTAAGTTGAAACAACAGCCACAACAACATTTGAATCTCAAATTAAAGTATATTGTCAAAGAGGATATTGAATAACTCCTCAAGGCAGGATTCATCTACCCTATTGTAGATAGTGAGTGGGTCAGTCCACTTGTGATCATGCTTAAGAAAGGAGGTAAATGGCTAGTGTGTGTTGACTTTCAGTTGCTCAACATGAAAAAATTCAAAGATTATTTTCCATTACCTTTTTTCAACCAAGTTCTAGACACCATTTTTGGGTACTACTATTATAGCTTTCCAGATAGTTATAGTAGTTATAACCAAATTTGTATTGCACCAAAGGACCAGGCGAAGACGACTTTCACAAGTCCTTGAGGGACTTTTGCTTACCATCAGATGCAATTCGGTCTATGTAATGCCCCAACCACATTTCAACAATTAGTCCTTAGCATTTTCCAACAACAAATTGGTAGTGGCATAGAAGTCTTCATGGATGACCTTTCTACCTATGGAGCTATGTTCAAGCAAGCCTTGGACCATCTTGAGCAGGTGTTGAAGAGATGTGTTGAAACAAGCCTCTGGCTCAATTAGCAAAAGAGCCATCTTATGGTCTAGTAAGGCATAGTCTTAGGGCATCGTATCTCAAAAGTAGGAATCGAGGTGAACCCTAAAAAAATAATGGTCATCCAAAGAATAACCCATCAACCAAAAATAGTTAAAGAAGTGTGGTCATTCCTTGTTCATATGGGCTACTACTGGTGCTTCATTAAGAATTTTTCTAGAATCACCAAGCTATTGGTGGAATTGACAAAGAAGGATGCATTGTTCATTTGGACCCCTGCATGTGAAGCAACATTTAAGAAACTGAAGCAGAAGCTTATTGAAACCCCAATTCTATAACCACCTAATTGGTCCAAACCTTTTTATGTGATGACTGATGCATTAAATTATGCTTTGGGGGTAGTGCTTATATAGATGGATGATAAAAAACATCCATATTACATTCACTACACAAGCTAAAGCATTATAGGTGCACAATTGAACTACATCATCACAAAAAAGGAGTTTATGGTAGTGGTGTTTGTCTTAGAGAAGTTTAGGCACTATCTACTTGGCTATAAAGTGTTCATGCACATAGATCATAGTGTCATATGGTTTCTAATGAATAAAATAATGGTAAGACCTGTGTCATACAGTGGCTCATTATTTTACAAGAGTTCAATTTCACAATGGTAGATCAAAAAGGTGTGAAGAATGTGGTCATGGATCACTTATCATGATCAAGATGGGATGACAAGGAGAAAAAAAGTTCCTTATCTAATCAATTCCTTGATGAATCTCTCCTTGTAGGGGCTATTAATACACAAATGCTTGATGAACCAAAATGTTATGACATCATCCTCACTTATTTTCTCAAGTAAGAACTATCACAAGGGCTAGACACTAGAAAGAAACAACAGTTTGTCTTGATAGCCTGGTACATTGGTGTGTAATTGATATGAATCAATTGCGCATTCTCCATGATTCTCATGAAGGCCCTTGTGGAGGCCATTATGCTAGAAGATGCATGATCATAAAAATCCTCATGGTGGGATATTATTGGCCAACAATCTTGAGGGATGCACATCAATTCATCTGCACTTGTGATCGTTGTTAGAGGGATGGTGGAATGACAACTTGAATGGAGGGGCCACAGTAATAGATTCAACCTCTTGAGCCATTCAATATTTGGGGCATTGACTTTATGGGTCCCACACACCTTTCTCAAATGGAAAGGCATATATCATAGTTGTAGTTGACTATTGCACCAAGTGGGCAGAAGCAGCAGCCATCACCAACTGTACATCCACCACTATTACTCGATTTGTACAAAAAAATATCATAAATAGGTTTGGTGTGCCTTGTGTCTTAATTTCTGATAATGGAACTCATTTTACATGTGTCACTTTTTGAAAACTTATGTAGTGCTTGGGGGTTGAGCACAAACTCACAACATCATATCACCCCCAAGCCAATGGTCAAGTTGAGATCACTAATCGAAAGATTATGAAAATTCTAACATGCACCATTAGCAAATACTAAAGGGATTGGAGCACTAAATTAAATGATGCCCTTTGGGCCTATCACTCCACATGGAAGCTTCCCATAAGTTATTCTCCCTCTGAGCTCGTGTATAGAAAACCACCAACATTGCCCATCTAATTTGAGCTTCATACACTCTCTACGGCCTATGACCTTGACCTATATCTAAGTATAGCACAAAAAAATGATTAATGAACCTCAAATTGCTAGATGAAAATTGATTAATGGCCTTGTGATCCAACGAAACACATAAGGCATTCAATAAGAAATTCCATGACTTCAAAATAAAAAAATCAAGTTTCAACCAGGCGACAAGGTCCTTTATTAGAATCCTGCACATGTACCCCAACGAACCAAATTCCAAACGTTGTGGGAAGGACCTTATATTATTGATGAGACTTTTTCATTTGAGGCAATGATTATCTATAAACTTGACATCCTAGATAAGAAACAATTAGTCAACATCCAACAAGTGAAACCTTTCCATGAGCCCAAGCCAACCAATTCAACATACACCTTGATAGATGGACAACCACGCTCAATATTTTGGATCTCCCCCTTCCAACTTAGTCATGGGGGAGATGAACACCCATACTAACACTTTTCGTAGCTCCTCAATCTTTTGATCTTTTCTGTTTTACAGATTTTTGGTTTTACAACTTTTTGTTTTCATATTCTTTGTTTCACATCTCTGTTTTACATATTTGTGTTTTTCAGGTTATTGATCTTTTCTCAATTTTTTCCACACCATTGTTAATATAGTTGTTATTTATTACATAATCTTTTACTTCTTTTATATTTTCTTGTGTTCGATGTGTTTCTCTACTCTTTTTGCTAATAATGTGTCAGGTACAATGGTAATGTGCTACTTGATGGTGGTATGTTTCATTTGTAATTTGATTGTTGATGTCTAGTTTTTAACTTTGAATGTTGTTACTAATGACTTGGACATGGTTTCTTTTCATGTAACAGGCAGTGAGTCCATATCATCCACCCATCCACATACTCTATGGTTTTTCTTATTTTGGAAATGTGCAGTCCCTTCTTCATTAATGCAACTTTAATAAATTGGAGACTTGTGTAGTTTCCAAAATTGGGAAGGAATCAAAGGTTTGGATAGGGTGTGGCTTCAAAGGGATGTAGTATTCTTCATGCTTTTTTGTTTTCCTGTGTGTATGAGTGTTCTCATGAGCTTCTCACCATTCTATGTTATTCCATAATAGGAAGTCAAATAAGTCCTTGCATGGCGTGGTCCTCATCAAAAAAAATAATGAGGATTCAAAGAACATCCCTTAGATAAAATAAATGTGAAAACACATAGGTATTTTCATGGTGTGGTTCTCATTCAAAAAAAAACATGGGAATTCAAAGCACACCCCTTAGACCAAATAAAAGGGCTACAAGCACTGGTTATGGGACTTGTCTTGTCTTCTCTAACTAAGGCCCTTTTCTCACTTCCTACTTTCTCTCCAATTTGAAATGGTGGTTTTTTTGTGGGAGCATTCTTGTGTCTCAGGGGATGGAATAGTCTTAGAATGCCAATGCAAAGTCACTAAAAGTGGTTGGTTTTGGTTTGGATCAAGGATGGATCATACCAAGTCATTTAATCACAAACTCCACAAGGAACTTCATGTGACCATAATTAGGAACTCCATTCCATTCTCTCTATCATCCATATATGCTTTTCATGCCTCACCTCACTACTGATTTCATGTTTTTATTTAATGTTATGGTTTGATGTGTCAGGTTTCTCAGTCAGTTACTTTTGGATTTTTGTACTTAACTCTTCATAACCATTAATCATCCATGGAGCCCACGAACTCCTTGGTTTGAAGTTATGCAAGGGCATAAAAGGCCTATCCCTGCTTTGGGGAGGACTCACCTGCATATCTTTTGGTTTGGTTAAGTTCTTTACCCTTAGACATTATTACAATCAAACTATTTTTATTTACCCCATCCATGCCATTAAATTGTATGCATCTTCACAACTATTTTAGTGAAATTCTTATTTTTATTATTTTGAATTTTTATACCCTCTTTCTAGTATTCCTTATGTTAAGATTTTTCTAAGTTTTATGGACTACCTCTTACTTAACCCATTTGTTGGTCTTTCCACTAACACTATCAAGAAACCAATCTATCACAATCATAACTTAGCTAGATAAAAGCACTAACAAGACAAGGTATTCAACCATTATCTATTACACTTTATATACTGATCCTTGATTTTGTTGTGATTGCAGTGGGGAGCATGAACTAGAAGCGGGACTATCTTCACCAAGGAGGATGCAACAATATCACTCATGGGAGATTGTTCAAGACTACTCGATCTTTTCTGCCTTTCCCTCATTCTTTTGTTGTTAAGAGGAGTTGGATGTCCATTGGATCCAAGGGTGTTCTTTCCTATTGTCATCATTGTTTTTAGATTTTATGTTTTTTTGCATTTTTTGGATGGGAACCACACAATGCAAAGACTTATTAACTTCTTGTTATTGGTTGACACGAAACAATAAGAAATCCATGAAAACATGCATGCACTCAAGTAAGTAGAAAGGTATAGAGAGCATCGAATCCCCTTGAAGTCACACCCTTTTAAAACTATTTGAGTCCTTCCCAAGTTTGGAAACTACCAAGGTCATAGGTTTGTTAAAGTTTCATTAAGGAAAAGGGACCTCATACTTCCAAAACTAGGAAGACCATAGGGTTTATGGATAGGTGGATGACATGGACTCACTACTTGTTCCATGAAAAACTTTGTCTTAGTGATCAGTCATTAAAATTCAAAAATAGAAACCAAACATTAGCAGTCAAACACATTAAGTACAAACCACCATTAGAAAACAACTACAACATCACTATGTCTTGTTGGCAACAAAGCAATTTTATTAGAAAATAATAAGAAAAATTCACACCAAAATAAAGTAAAATATTAAATAAATTATAAAATATTCAAGAAAGCCAAAACGTACTAACAATGATGTAAAACAAAAAATGAAAAAATAACAAAGTGAAACAAAAATGTATAAAAACAAAGAAAGTGTGAAGATAACAAAGTATAAGATAAAAAATTGTAAAATAAAAAAGGTAGAAATTTGAGAAGCCACTTTGATAATTAGCATAGATGACCATCTCCCCCATGACTAAGTTGAAATGAGGACATCCAAAAAATTAAGCGTGGATGTCCATCCGATGAGGCGTTACTTGCAATGGCTTGCTTGGGCTCATGGAAAGGTTTAAGTTGTTGCATGTTGACTAGTTTTTTGTTTGGGCTCTCAAGTTTGTAAATCATCATGGTCCTAAAAACAAGGTTTCATAAATGATATTAGGTCCTTTCAACAATGTTTGGAACTTAGTTTGTTGTGAAACATGTGTGGGGTTCTAGTAAAGGACCTTGTCTCTAAGTTAGAATTTAACTTTTCTTATCCTAAGGTCATGGTGTTGTTTACTAAATGCTTTGTGCACTTCATTCAAATACATAGCCACCAATGTATTCTCATCTAGCACATTAAGGTTGATCAATCTCTCTTTTTATGCTAGGCTCAGGTCAAAGTCAAGGTCATAGGTTGTTCAAAGTGTACGTAGCTTGGATTGAATGGGAAGAGTTGACAATTTCCCATTCATTAGCTGATAGGGAGAGTAGCCTATAGGGAGTTTTCATGTGAAGAAATAAGCCCAAAGATCCATACACTCTTTGACTCCTACTATGAGCACTTAGAAAATATTATAACTTCTAAATGACAAAACTACTAAAGCTTCACTATAACTATGAGACTTGATGCCATAAATGTGGCTGAAAGTGCACATTTATAGGTGAAAATAAGGGGCCCTATTGATGGGTACATGTTAATGGTTCAAACCCCATGTCGATAGGATCCCATTGTTGAGGTCGCATCCATGACATCCCTTCGACACTACCAACCATTATGCTTCATCAAGTAGGAAGTAAAAATTTCGATGGTATCTTTGAGAAGGAAGCATAATTACTTTCAAGAAAGTAAATACCCTAAGTGTCTAAAAGGAATTCATAGCATTTGGGAGTCATGGTGTTTCTTGTTACATAAGAGAGAATGTACAACAAGCTTGGTTGGCACTAGTGGATCTAAGAATAGAACATTATTAACAGGCAAGGAATCGATATGTTTCCCTTCTATTAAAAAAGTTTTGGTTGAGTGTCATAATGAGGCTAAAGTCCTAAAGATCCTTGATCATGCTAGTGTTAGACCACCACTAGGCATGGGAAGTGATTCCCTCAAGATATGAAGTAGTCTTCCCTTAAACATAGAGGATCAACTCTATGCTCTTGCATAACTACCAGAGGTAGAGGAAATAACTCACATGTAAGGTAAGTAGATTTTGCTTAGGTAAAAAGGTTGATATCATTACAAAAAAAAAAAAGAATAAGCCTTTTCATCCATAACATAGGTTGTGTAAGTGATGAGCCAGGCAAAATTTAGTGCTAGATACCTTTAAAATTTATTTTTCTTTTGTTGTAGAGAAGTCACCTCATCTAAGACTGATCCATGAGTCATATCCATGGAGGAATGGTTTAAAAAGTCAATGAATCATCAAGATAATAAATGATTAGAATCGAATCTAAACAAATTCCACACTTATGGCTCTCACTTATAAGTAAAATTATGAACCTTTATCTTAACTTCTAATCATAATTTCAAAAATAAATATTTATAATTAAATCAAATTGAAGTCAAAGTTCCAAGCATAGATGATGATGAGAATTACAAGGGAGACTTCACCTAAATTATGATTCTCCCTTATTGTCTGAACAATGCAACAACCTCAACAGCCTGACAATGGACTTTAATGATCTATAATTACCACAAACCTCAACAATTCCTCACATAATAATTCTTCAAGGGGAATTAGACTTCAATTTGATGTGGGTTTGCTTGAGTATCAATCCTAAGTGCATACCTTGGATGCCTATTAGATTCAGCACCGGGTTGTACAAAAGATGCCCCCCTTAGATACAAATTGAAGTCTTATTTATACTTCAATTAAGTTTAAAAATAAAAATTTTAATAATAGATGGATAACACTAATCTATCTAAATTAGTGGAAATGCCAAGTTTGGCATCCCAAATGTCATGAACACCAATAGAAATAGTAGAAGAGGCATCGTGGACCCATGTGAAATGTAACAGCAAAGAATAGTCTGCTGCTTCCAATTGTCCTTACTGCATCCTGTAGCTACCACTGTTATGATAGAACAGTAAAACCCTTGCTACCATGCTTGCCATCACTAGCTCCTATCATCACCATCATTGTAGTCACACCTTGTTGTTCCTTGCTGTAGTTGCCATCGTCATCACCTTCTTTATTGTTGTCACTGCTATGTGCACTGTTGCTATCATTACTGCATGCCATGATCTGCCTTTCCCGTGCTACTCCTACTATCACCATTCCTTGCCGCTGCTATTGCCATGCTCACCATCGCTACTTTGGCCATGCACTACTGCATGCACTATCACCTTCCACTACCGTAGTTGTGCTACTATTGCCTGCCTTGGCCGTGCTGCATGCTTGCCCTAATCCACTTTCCTATAGTGAAACCCTCACTTGCCTGCTACTGCTAGTGCTACCAGTGCCACTAGTGCTATTGCGAGTGCCTCAACATGTAGATGTGCTTGTTGCCCAATAATATTTATTATTTATTTAATATATAGTTTATAATAATAGTAACCATAATATTTATAATGCTTATTAATAGTATTTATATTATAAGGTTTATTTATACAATGTTTATATAACATATATAATATAATGCATTTATATTATATATATACATATATATAAAATCATTTTTAATATAATATATCATATTAATTAAAATAAACTAATAACTAAAACTTAATACTCACCACTAAACTAAAATACAATAAATATGAATTTCACACTAATCAACAATATGAAATCAATTAAAATGCATGCCTTTGATAAAAATACTTATTAAAAATTGAACCAATTTTTGGGGTTTAACAGCAAGGATTCTTATTCTTCAATTGGATACCCTAGCTATTGAGCCTTTTTTTTCTAACAATTGTCGAATGGGTTTTGAGAGCCCTGATATCCTCAATATCTAGCGTGCTCTCCATGTTGGAGGAGGCATATGAACAAAGACTTAAGTTTTGAGGACATCACTTCTTTTAAGCAAGGGAGATTATAGAAAAACATGTATTTTTGATGGATCAAATGTTGTTTCCTTTCGAAACAATAGTCAAAGGAGTGTGGAGATCCTTATGGTTCCATGTTATCTTAACCATCATATAAAGAATCACATGGCCTTGATTCCTTTGTGTACTACATCACAAGGATATGTAAGCTTGTAAAAGATCTTTGGCTTCGTTGCTCAAGCCACCACCCTTTCGTATGGAGTAGGGCTTAAGGCTAGATGCATTAGAGTAGAAACACATCTTAGCTCTTTTAAGGAAATGATGTCTTATGTATATGCTAGTAATCTTGAGTATGTTGTATATGTTGCATCAAGTTTGATCGCTTATGATTATAAAGGTGTCCTTGCAATGCTCTTAACCTTGGACTAATGTGTAACATGCAAGTTGTCTACTTATGTTGTGCTCATTGGTTCTTGAGGATGTTGAGGCGTAGTTTATCTTAGTCTACTCTGGACTGTTTGGCTATTTTGGAACTCTTAGGTGATGTTGAACCAAAGTAGTGCCATTACAGTGCTTTCTATCACAACAAGGATGGGTAGTACATAGTATTATCCATTACAATAAAGATGGTTGACTCATTTCTAAGGTAAGAGAAAACCCCCNTAAAGATGGTTGACTCATTTCTAAGGTAAGAGAAAAACCCAAAAAAAAAAACTAACCGTAATGATAAAGCACCATGATATCTAATGACAAGTAAATACTTATAGCACCCATCAAAAACTATGATAACCGATAAAAAAAAGTAAGCACTTATCATAGTGATAAAATACTACGATAATCGATAATCAAAAACTATGATAATGGATAAGAAAAAGTAAGCACTTATCATAGTGATAAAATACTACGATAACCGATAATAACAAGTACATAGTGTATTATATACCGGAAGTTATATAACCCTAAGGTTTGAAAGTAAACACAAATCACACAAAGCTAACCTAATATTCACATAAGCAAGGAAGGAATAAGAATAAGAATAATGTTGTTGGGGTGAAGTATAGAAATAAAAAGGAACTTCATGGCATGGAACAACCACCCTCACGAGCAGGCTAGGCTATGCTAATGCGAGTAGGCGGGTAGACAGATGCTAAGTGAATTCTGCTACCTGAGCCATGTTTCCTACTTCCATGCAGAAGGCAGTTGGTTTATTTTATTTTGGTGTTCTGCTGCATTTGTTTTATCATATACCTCGCTAATGCACGGTATATATGCATTGGATTCCTACATCCACCAATGTTTTCATTTAGATGTTGATTCAAAACTATTTTAACCATAAAAATTCTACGTAGTTTTCCGACGCTTCAGTTTTTGAATTATGCAAATCCAACGCAAGGACGCTACCTGCCTACGTAACTGTAACAAATTTTACATCATGTTCCCCGTATAGATTTTTGTCTTTTCAATGCAAATAACAAATTTCTCCTGGTTTGAGCGAGATGATTTGTGCTGGGTAGTGATTATTTACGTTGTTAGCTGATTAGATCAGATTAGAAATAGGAATGAGAGAGAAAGATCAAAGAACTAATTAATATTTAATTATTTATTCAATCTGGATTGTTGCGTCGAGCTTGAAATTTAATATTCTTCTCTTTTGCTGTCGTTGGAAGCCACCATTAATGAATTAGCATGCGTATCATATGCAAAGTTTCCTCGAATCGGTTACCAAAATCCGTCGGCATAACTATGCTGCAAGACACATTTCTTCCATTCCAAAACGTGGATTAGTTTTGCATATCGATGATTCGTTTGTAATGAATTTCAACAACAGCTATTATTTAATTTCACTTGTCTACCAACACAATCGGTCATCCGGGCAAATCATACGTCAGACAAATGTTTTAAGCGGGTAATTGGGTTTCTTTTTCTACTGTCATTGCGCATGGAAATTTCTCGCACATCGTTCTTATGAATTATGGTAATAAACCAGCTATTTTCATAGATACCCAAAATGAATATAATCATGTATATACCATATGCCAATGTCTTTAAGTGGAGTGCCGAATTTTGAATCCAACGTATTCACTATAACACCGCACGCCCACAACCCAAGTCCAGTTCAGGTACAGGCCGATTTCTAATACAAAAGGGTAGTCACAACATAAGGCAAGGCAAAGCGTATGGATCGTAATCAAACATTCCAAAATGATAGGCCAAACCATTAAAAATTCACAAATCATATGATGTCCAGAGCTACTTACACACAACCAAACCAGTATAAATATCTATAACACGCCTTAAAACTGTAAATGTAATACATAAACTATGCCATACACACTATTTACTATCAAAACATCATAATCATAGGTCTAAAACATCGTGTGATACATGTCTTGTACTTATACACCTTGTACACACATTATAGTAGCTAAGACTTAAAGGGCTATCTAGTCCAAAAACATCAGCAAATATATCCATTTGTCACACAAATACATATAACACAATATATAGAAACATTGATTCAAGGCCTCAATCACTTCACTTAGGTCTAATGGCTTCCTAAGCTCCAAACTCCATCATCTACATATAAATGGGGTTAGTACAAGACTAAGTGAGAGCCTTTAGTTATCCCTTGTAGATGGGCAATAGAATGCTATGCTAGAAGAGAGGGGTGGGGAAATCACTGAGCCACCTGGACCAATGTTAGTATACCTCATGCCAAATATATCACATGGACATATCATACACATCATATTTCATCATATCATATCACCAAATTCATAGCTAGGCCCACAGTCTAATACCAATTAAGTATCAAATCACTATCACATCATCATCATAACACTACCATCCTTAATCCAAGATCATCATAGTCACATAGCTAATCCACACATATAGATGTCACAAGGCCTAGTTACAAATTAACAATAACACACATACATAAACACTGGTCCCTGACAATTGCTATTGCAAGGAAACATAATTCACAAGCACAATTGCATTGAGAATCACCCATACCAATCTGATCATATACATAACTAGGGCTCATACATAATACACATGTTAAAAACATACACCTACAACACATGGATCATTTGCCCCAAGGAATTGCAATTCCATACATATCATCTAAATCACAAAAGCCCTTATGGCAACTAACATATTTACACTCAGCACATAGAATGTTATCATTGTCATGAGTACTCATAGCACAAATAATGCCTATGAGAATTTTATTAGTTTCCCTTACACATATATCTCAATCCGTGCGAGTGCCTGCTACCTCATCTACAACCCCAGGTCACTAGCCTGTGAGAGGGTAGATTTGTGCATGTCAATATGCCCCAAGATCTTGTACCATTCATAAGTTTTGCCTATACTCTTCCACTCTCACTATGAAGGCAAAGATTGAAGCCTCATTGATGCATCCTAGCAAGGATCATTCCAACTCCTTCAAGATACTTTATCATCAACTGATTCTCACCCTTATATCAACTCCACCATACACAACACATCAACATCATGTCGCAAACATAGCTCAATCGATGAACATTAATAACCAATGCTACATGCATTATCTTGGATCATAGACATCATAGTCATAGAATAAATCATAAAATGTCAATCCAAGGCAATGGTCATAGCAATCCATGTTACATGCAACATCCCTAACAAATATTATAATGTACATTATCATAGCCAAGTACAATAATACACATCCAAGTTCTATCAGTACTACTACACATAAGTGTCATAATGCATATCTCATCCACTACATATGCATTTCATACATCAATTTGATTAATGATCATAAACAAATAGTGTTACATGCACCCCATAAAACCAAAGATAAATGCAAGGCACTTGATCCATTAAGATAAGTATATAGAAACATTAAGCATGAGTCTCATATATATGTAATACAACATAACTAATGAAGCGTACTGGACTAGTTGGATCGACACAACCCCATTGACGCATAACGTAGATGTGTCAACATAGATGCAAGTTAGGCTTATATAAATGCATGTACCCACCACATTTATGGCATGTTAAGTTAGTAGTATAGCAAAGCTTTTGCAGTTTGTTATTTCTAGAGTTAGAATTTTTTCTATCTAAGTTTCCTCAATATGAATTAAGAGATTGTACGAATCTTTATTTGAGCATCATGTACCTAAACACTTTAATGTGAACAACAATAAATATGAGATTTTTGATATTCATTGTAGCACTTAGATTAGGTTAATCTCTCTTAATTAGCACTTTACTTTACATGCATTTTACATTCCATCAATAATGAACACATAAGGATGACCACTTCGAGCATAATGTATAGCACTTAGTAATCCCAATAGTGGCCATTTGGCATGCCCAGTAATTGCCACTTAGTAACCCAACAACATTAGCACAAGTTCAACATGTGTACGATAAGTCAATATGGATACTAATGTTAAGATATTTAGCCTTAGAATCATTAGGTAGTTAGAATAGTTAATTATCTACCATTTATCTTTCTGCCCAATACTTAGGTTAAAAACATGTAAAAATAGAAATATAAATAAATATCATATGCCTTAACTCAAAGTTAATCATACATATGAGCATCTAGAAGTGAGAGTTGGAAAGATAATGATCATACACTTCCTTCAATCATAGCCTTTGTCTATAGGCACACTTAGGAGCTAGGTCCACAGAATTCAATGGGATCACTGGTGCACACTTGTGATTCTTATGGTTGGGTGTAGGGACTACTTGTTGCTCATCATTGACACCATTGTCGAGGACTTAGTTTAGCTAAGTGCACTAAGTAGGAAAAGACTGTGATATTATACAAAGACATTATAAGGACCAATCAATGATAAATCATTAAGAAAATAAGAGTAAGCACATTTTTTTTAGCAAAAGCTAACATGGCTTCTTCTTGTAGGGATGAATCTTCACCATTTATAGGAAGAACCAATCAATGATAAGAGGTCCAAAAAATGCCCCAACAACTTTGTGTTGTTTACACCCATCAGGATCCCTACAATTTGGATTTCACTTTCATTTTGCATAAAGACAAGTAGCTGCAATGGAGAGATATGGAAGGCAACATTGTATTGCCTCCCGAATGATCTATTCTTACCATGCTAGTTGATGAGTCATGAATTGTTGTCCATGATATCACGTACGTGATATCACAGCCTAGACATGATATCATGTATGCGATATCATAGCCTAGCCGCAATATCACATACGCGATATCACAGCCTGTCTCCTCATCTATAAATAAGAGGCAGGTAGATTTAGTAAGGAGTTTTTTGAAGTTTTTAAGTTTGAAGTTTTTAGTTTTAGTATTAATGTAGGGACTTTTTGTCAATTTTTCCTCTCAACCCTTTCTCCCAGTGCATGCCCGCAGTGTGATGATTGGAATTGTATAGTATCCTTATTCGAGTGTGACGTACTTGGACATGCACATGACCGACAATAAAGATTGAGATTACTTCATCATTGCAGCATCCACTTAGCTTAATTATTTAATTGTTATTGTTATTTATTGCTTTCTTAGTTAATATCTCTCTATCCTTATCTCCTAGTAATGCAGAATGAGTACGACTTAATCACAAGCATTTAAGTGTGACTACTTGGTAACCTAGTAGCATACCTAGGCCATGCGCTTGGTAATCCCAATGGTAGTTGTGCACGAGGTCCAAGATGTGTATGGATGATTAAGGAATGGATGCTCATCACACTTAGGCTAGTGTAGATTCTCTCTCATCCTATCTCCTAGCTTAGTTGATATTATTTCCCATCATACCCAGGAGTAGCATTAGTGTAGGAACGCATCATACACCTCACTCTGGACTAAACCATACGTGACAAAGCCAATACTAGTCCAGGTGGGAAGATAGTGAAATGCGATCTACGAGTAACTGTCTAGATACACAACTAGTTCGTCTACAGAGTTTGACCGGATCATGCGTGAAGCACTTGTATTCGTATGGTTGAGTGTAGGGGAACCTCGCCACTCACCATAGGCACCATTGCTAGGGATGGTGCTAGTTATCTAGATTAGTTATATCATACAAGGTCATTGTATAGGAATTAATGATATATCTTTTAGGACGAATAATTACAAAAATTCACATACAAATTCACACACAATTTCACAACCATGCCTCTCCTAGAAGACTACGATAACGCCACATCTAGTGAGGCAATTCATTGGAGAACCAACGAATTATATGACAATGAAGATTAGAGTACACAATCCGAGGTGGGAATTTCTTATAAATATAAATGAAGGCAGCATCGTCCCAATGCATGAAAGCATAACTTACTTGATGACGATGAGCCTGTACTGGCCACTACAAGCCTAACGTAAATACAAGAGGCTATTCGAATCTCTCGTAGGCATTGTAAAGAGAGTCACCTACCCAGGATCGATTTAAACAACTTTCCCAATTTCTCAAGAGGCTATGAATTAGATCTGTAACAACATTTACAAGCCTTCTACGATGCCTATGCATGGAACAACATTGATAACGGTTGGCAAAAACGCAAGCTCTTTCCTATGACTCGTTGGCCAAGCAAAATTATGGTATAGATTGTTAAAACTGAATTCAATTCGACGTTGGCCAACAATGGTAAAACTCTTTAACGAAAGATATCAAACCTATGCAAGAGTGTCGACCTTGAGGAAACAAATCCAAGAGTGGAAACAAGCACAACATGAACCTTTGGACATGGCCTTAGAAAGATATTATGTA
>MNCI01006757.1:1074310-1096202 GCA_015680685.1 Gnetum montanum | reverse complement strand
GACAATTGGAAAAAAGGGATGTGGAAAATAAGAGCTCAACTACCAATCACATGTATGAATGCAACATTTGCCTATATGATCATCCCAAGGGCCAATGCCCAATCTTGTTACATTTATATGAGCATTGAGGAAGCACGTTACATCCAAAGTTCGTACATAGATACTATGTTGGATCACAGTGGCAATAATCCCAGTCGTGGGGGAAGCCATCCCTGAACTAGAGACACCCTTCATATCATCCGAATCCAAATGCTTATCTAGTTCAACATCCTCTTTCCCCAACTGGGTCAACATACTCTATCTCGCCACATTATCATTCTCTTCAATACTATTAGCCCATGTCCTCAACACAACCACTACCTTGTGGACCTTACACTTCTCCTAAATTTCAACATTCTCATCCTTTCCCTCCTTCTACATCGCCACCAATTGTTCTTGAAGTATTTGCACCACAACAATAACCCACGAACGTTACTTGTGCTACTATTACCAACAGTAGTGAGAGACCTCCTCAACATCAAAGGCGTCCATTCTTTATACATGATCGGAGGAAGGGACAACACAGTTCCAAGGCCACTGCATTCTCCAACTTAGCACAAGTCCAACACTGTAGTGCATCCTTCTTCTCGAACCCAATGCCTCGTGTCACTTCATCAAGGCCACTAATTAACACTCCAACAACCATAAGGCCCAATGAATACAACCACGGAGGACGACATCCCGATCCTTGCATACCATCTTATGGTCTCAAGTATCATAGTGGGTCAACTCTTTAACCAGGAACCACATCTTATAAATTGCCCCACTATGCTTACTATAATCAGGTGTGTGGACCACAATGGGGTAAGTATGACCAAGTTTTGATATTTCCAACATGCAAGGATCTTGATCTTTCATTTGTTAATCCTCACCATGCTCAACCATTTAGTTATGGAGGATATCCCCCATTCTAATAACAAGCAAGATTAATAAATATTTTTCATTTTCTTTAATTTTACAATTTTTTTTATTTTCCAGTTTTTAATTTTTTAATTTCTTGTTTTATATTTTTGTCTTTTGGTCTTTTTATCTTTTTATAAGTAATCTCATCTACAAATAAAACACTCATGTGGCTCGTTGGTTGAGGTGTGTTCTATGTTATTGAGTCTCGAGTGATCAATTATTTGGACAATGAGCCCATTACACACACTCATCCATTCTACAAATAAGAGGTTTTGTTCGAGGGTATAGTGATATTCTTAACATTCTTAAAACTTAAAATTAATTTTGTGTTCATTATACCTAGAATGAAGAGGGATGGATCAAGAGGGAATGATTAGGGTGTGACATCAAGGGGACTTGCGAATTCTCTTTGGTGACATCTGTGAAAGTTATCATGCAACGTGGTTATACTAAGATCCTTATAGATCTAACACAAAATGGAAGTAAGAGTAATCACAAGGCACTCGAAAATCCAATTTTGTTCTAGGGGGCCCCACTAGAAAGACATGGACCCATGCTTGAGGGTTGACAGCTTCTCTAGATTCAGCATTCATAAAAAAAAAGTAAAGAAAGTGCCACAAAGAAAAAATCACTCCTCCCTTGAACAAAATGCCACGTGATCATACGCCTTGTTATTATGGTACTCTCATAGTCGCTCATCATGGGATGAAACAATGCGATGTCACTGATCAGAGGAATGGACTTGGTCCTGATCTTGGAATGACGGGTTAATGACACATTAATGATGCTTTACACGTAGAATTCATTATGTCCTGGGTCAGTTACCTCATGTCCAAACCTCTACAATCCCTTCTATAGTCTATCTTATCTCAATGTTCATGTAATTGTAGCTTGTGTCTCGTATAGCATAGAATTCTTACCTCATTCTGGTGATACTTACATGTGTGTGTTTTGTGGAACCAGCATGGATTACATTTAACCCTTCTAGTACCTACAGACATTTTAAGGTGTGGTTACGTAAGGGAATTATAGGTTGGAACCTACTTTGGGGAGGATCCACTTGCGTGATTTTTGTGATTTGCACTCATAACACATCTTTCGCACATCATCTATTACCCTCAAAATATTTTCAATGATATTCTTTCCCTTATTACTATCCCTCGGATTCAAACGTTCCTATGAACCATCACATAGCCTTTTTCTCCCCCTTACCATCTAAGGTCCTTATTGATAAATTCCACACCATCATAATTTTTATTTCTTCAGAACTAGTTGAATTAACCTGGAACACTTTAGAACTCATCCAAATGTCCTTAGTTTACATCATTTAATTTTAGAAAAATATTAAAACTTCAGTACATTCTATAAAGTGCCCTAACATCAATAGGCCATGATATTGCATCCAAAAAATATATATATACATGACCCCCTATGCTAATCAACATCATTTGCAACTATTCATGTGGGGGAAGTTTTTCAAATTTCTCTCTATGACTCGCGATTGTGCATCCCTTGCTTTCATATCCATAACTTGCTCGGTGGTACTCCAATTTTCATTTCATTTGAACCTACTTGAACCCAGAGTGTTCAGCTTAGTCATGGGGGAGGGGCACATGCTGAATAGTGCATAATTTTTTTGAAATTTGTCATCACCTAAAGGACATTATTAAGGGTAATTAGTTATAAAATTAAGGATAAATGCACTAAAAAATAATTTCACCTCCTTAGTTATACTAGGAAACTAGATTTGGAAACCACCTAAGCAAAGAGGATTAAATATTATAATCTTTCAAGGACATTTTAATTAACATCACATGGAGATAAAGAAAATTCATTAAGGAAAGCAGTAAGGTATAACCTAACTTTGGTAACAACCTTACTAACGATTGGCCTTGTGTGATTGCAGATGGTCCTGAAATGTAGACAACAGGAAGATCCTGGTCAAGGTGGGATCAAGCGACCTAGGAGAGGTGAAGGACAAGTTCTTGCCAAACAAGATGCAGAGCAGGAAGAACAATCATTTGATATCTACCAAGAAGACCCTACCAATGTACAATCAAGGCAGGTGGAAGGAGGAGCTATTGTAGTGTCTAAATATGGACGACATCTCACGTTGCCCTAGGATTTTGTTCAGGCCATCCATGAAAGGTCCATATTTACTGCAGTGATTGTGGAATTAAACTTTGGACCTTTTTCAAAATTTTCTCCAGAGGCCGTTAGGAATCACCTCAAAGGATCCCCATTGTGGCCTACCCTTTCTAAAAGTGGTGCCTAGCACTTAGGGAAAATGTACCAATTTTGGCACAACAAAGAAGAAGGCACCATGGTTAACATTTGTGGTGTGACTATTGATTTCTCTATTCAAGCCATTTTGGAAGTATTAAACCTTCCGAATACAGGGCCAAAGGTTGCTCAGAACTAGCTGGACACTTTCAGAATCGAGCAACGNCCAAAGGTTGCTCAAAACTAGCTGGACACTTTCAGAATCGAGCAACGTAATAAATTGTTGATAGAGAATAAAAGGATGGTAGAAGAAAAAGAGAAGGCTGACTGGGATTCCTCTATGGCACAAGTACAAACTTACGCACACGCTAAGGCACTCAAGGCGTTACAAGAGGAGAAACTCCAAGCCATACTTCAACACCATCAAATCCCAAGACCTGGAGCACAAGACAAGGGAAAGGCATCCATGGAGGAGCCATCGCCACCAGGAACTACATGAGTTCCACCCAATCTTGTAGTTATAGGATTTTCTTTTGTGTTCTTCGTGTTGTGTCTCAATTTTGTTCTGATTCCACACTGCGGCATGAATCCATTCTAGTCAATCAATAATCCCATACCTATCCACTGTGTAATCAATGGAGCTTATTCTCTATTTAACTCAAGGATGATTTTTCATTCAGTTTTGGGGATATGATGAGTCATGAATTGTTGGATGTGATATTACATATGTGATATCATGTACATGCTATCACGTATGAGATATCATAGCCTAGATGTGATATCACAGCCTAGACGTGATATCACATACGCGATATCGCAGCATGTTTCCTCATCTATAAATAAGAGGTAGGCAGATTTGTTAAGGAGTTTTTTGAAGTTTTTAAGTTCGAAGTTTTTAGTTTTAGTATTAAGGTAGGGACTTTTTATTAGTTTTTCCTCTCAACCCTTTCTCCTAGTGCATGCCTGCAATGTGATGATTGTAATTGTACAACATCCATATTCAAGTGTGACGTACTTGGACATGCACATGACCAGTAATAAAGATCGAGATTACTTCATCATTGTAGCATCCACTTAGCTTAATTATTTAATTGTTATTATTATTTATTACTTTCTTAGTTAATATCTCTCTACCCTTATCTCCTAGTAATGCGGAATGAGTACAACTTAATCACGAGCATTTAAGTGTGACTACTTGGTAACCCAGTAGCGTACCTAGGCCATGTGCTTGGTAATCCCAGTGGTAGTTGTGCACGAGGTCCAAGATGTGTATGGATGATTAAGAAATGGATGCTTCTTGCACTTAGGCTATTTTAGATTCTCTCTCATCCTCTCTCCTAGCTTAGTTGATATTATTTCCCATCATACCCAGGAGTAGCATTAGTGTAGGAACACATCATAAACCTCACTCTGGACTAAACCATACGTGACAAAGCCAATACTAGTCCAAGTGGGAAGACAGTGAACTGCAATCTACGAGTAACTATCTAGATACCACAACTAGTCCGTCTACGAAGTTCAATTGGATCGTGCGTGAAGTGCTTGTATTCATATGGTTGAGTGTAGGGGAACCTTGTTACTCATTATTAGTGAGCAAGCTTATCAGGCTAGGCATCACTACACTAAATGTAGAGTATGAGGTCCATGACCATACTTATTGAAATTATCACCTCATGGATGCCCTATGAAAGAAGGATCGACATATGGAAGCATGATATAAGGCCTCTAACTCCCCAAAGTTTAACTATTAAAATAACATTCAAACTCTTGTCTACAGCAAGTTAAACCTTATAAACAAAATCTAGTAGCTAATAAATAAAATAATGAACCTGCCATGATTACAAATGAACCTAAGTTTAACTTAACAAAATGAGAAAGGTATAAAAAAGAAACTAAAATCTACACATTAAATTGCTAATCCTTGATTACGTTTGTGATCACATATGACACCAAAGAGGGGAGCACCAGTTATTGCAACCAAAAAAATTAATCATTAGAAAAGCAATAAATCTGACATAGTAGCCTCAACCTCGAATCCCTAGGGCCTTCAAGAAAATGGTATTTGAGGCATCCTAGCTGATTTGACAAATCACCCAGGAACTTACAAAATCCAAAATGAAGAGTTGAGAAAATATAATGCAAAAATTATAGATCTATAAAATGGATGCAAATGCAGATTGCATACAAAATTGAAACTTCAAAAATTTATTAAAATAATAAAGACTGAGTTTCAAAAATGTATGCAAGAAATGCCCATGAGAGAGAAAAGAGGGTTCACTAGGGTAGGTGTTCAAATCTTGTTGAAGTCGATATGATCTACTCCACGATCTAGGTACCAAGCCATTCCTAATGCTTTCAAATCCCCAATGCTACAAACTATAGATCTACAATTTGGGTTATTGGTGGGGGGTAAGAACAGTGAGAAATTTGGCTGCTAGATTGTTCCATGTTGGGGGTTGGAAGTCCCAGAAATGTAGCATTGACACCAAAAATCTACAAGTCCTAGGGGGGTTGTAAAGGTTATAGTGCTTCCACGTTGAGGCTTAAGAGAATGCAAGCATGGGATATTGCAAGGTCACTTGAATGCATAAAAATGCCCAAGTGTGGAAATGCCAAAAATCGCAAACTACCAAAGAGTCTGGAACCTGAAAGTGATGTTTGAGGCTAGTTTTTATAGGTTTTAAGTCATGAATAGTACTACAAAATGACTATAATTTGGCTACACAATTACTACAAATTGGCTATCAAATTGTTGCAAATTTCTACCTTGTACAGGTGAGATGGGTGCCCAAATTTGGGGTGTTACCATATATAGTAAGTGTTAAACCCCCATGGCTATTTTGTTTACTACAAATAGCAAAAAGGCCACAACTTCTATGCTAAAGATGAATCTTCTATGCTAAACCTTCTACCATGCTTGTTGAAGTGGCTAATCAATGTTGGGGTGCATGGAGTGATGAAATTTGGCTTTTATGGCTTCCACGCTAGGGAAAAATTCCATGTTGAGGGGAGAAGGTTTCCATGCTATCCATGCAGTCTCCATGCTAGGGGGAAAGGTTTCCACCTTGTGGGGGAAACCCCCATCCCTCCACATTGAGGGTAGGTGAGATTTATCCCATGTAGATGTTTTTAGCATAGAAAATTATATACCCCCAATAAAACCCATTAAATTACCATCCTTGGATTTCCAAAAGGCATTTTGAACCATCCCCTAAAGAAAAATCCTAAATATAGACACTAGGTGACTTTTTTCACTTGGGGAATGAATCTTTGATCACTTATGAGGCATTTTTCAAGCCCAAAAGTATGGAATATGTAAGATTACCCCTCATGGATTATAATCTTCACATTTACAATGAAGTTTTACCTCAAGTTTCATGGGGTGAAAGCTACTTGATGAAAATTTGCTATAACATGCAAATTTTTGTGGTGTTTAACCAATGGGGAAATCTTTCCAATCAAGGGAGAAGTGACCATGAGGAGGAAGGGGCCAGTAGTAGCCACAACAGCTCCAAGAGCAAGAAGCTAAACTAATTCATGCAATGGGACCTCTTCAAAAGGATCCTAAAGTGGAATCTATTTAGCAAATTCCCATTGTTGAAATTGACTAATCGAGGAAAGATGAGGTGCCAAAGCCAAATCCCAATTTGGAGGTCACATTAATAGAGGCCTACCTTGAAAAGATTCAAACCAAGAAGGTCTAGAGTTTGGTTCTCCAAGAACTCAACTTTAGATCCTTCTTGGAATTGGCACCCTAGGAAGTTCGCACACAACAACAAGGGTCTCCCATGTGGTCCATTCTCTCCTCTAATGGAGAATGGTACATGGGTGAGACTTACCTATTTTGGAACAACTGGTAGGAAGACACATCTATTAAATTCAAAGATATCGCTGTCTTCTACTAGATTGAGGCTATTACGAAGGCCCTTGGCTTACCTAATGCAAGGGAAACTTTGGCAAAGATATCCATCCACATAGACCCTAAAGCCAAGAAAGAGTGGATCCAACGTTGTTATGGGGTGGATTGTAATGAGTAAAGGACACTCACCAAGGTAGAGCACACATATTTTAAAATTACGACCTATTACCTAAACTCAATGGTGAGGTCCAACAAGGTCATAGCCTTCTCTACCAATGTGTACCCTACTCTAAGTAATAAATTCCTTGTCAACCTTCCTTTACTTATCTATCTAGAGATAGAGAAGTGGTTTAAAAAGAATGAGCAAGGATGGAAACTCTACAAGAGGGGAGGCATAGTGCACTATGAATATAACACATTACATCATGCTCTTGCCACATCTTGGTAGGAGATGATGAAATACAAAGCAACTGTAAAGTTGTAGGAAGAGGAGCAACCACAACCACCATTTATGGAGGAGACCATACCAAAAGTGTGTGTAGCGACAAAGAGGCTTCGAAAGATTTTTGGGAAGTAGCTGCAACAACAACAAGGCTTAATAGTTGATGAGGAGCCATCAATTTATTGTTCATAGTTGAGCCATCTCAATGAGGCCACTAAGACCATCAACTGGCTAAAGGAAACTGCCTCGATGTTCTCAACACACTGAATGGAGGCACTTCCAAGAATGAATCCTAGCTCCTAAGAAGTTATAGTATCCATCACTAGGCAAGAATTCCCTAAGATCTCTAGGATTTCCATAACTTTCTCAATGCACTTGGACAAAGGTGAGGGGGCAACTGCCCTAATGATGCAGCATCATGAATAAGAGACAATGACAAAGGTGGTGGCTAATAGGATGGTCAAGACTATAAATGCTCCTATAGCAATAGTACCAGACATTGCTATGATGGTAGATGTTTAAATGTCCATAGGAGTGGGAAGTAGTTGATTGAGTACAACCTAATAGGAGGTGTTAGAAAGATTGGTAGGAATCAGGCAACTACTTTGGAGATCTTTGATATTCCAAATGAAATTATAACAACCCAATTGAAGCAGCTAGAGACTAAGGGAAAACCAATCATTTCAAATGCCCAGCATAACCAAAAACTAACAATTGACTATCAAAGTTACAAAGTTGTGGGCCTATTTCTCCAACCCCATCATTCTCAAACTGAACCTAACTCAAGAGGAAGCTTTCTAGAATCTTCAACAAAGAATCAAAAAGTTTGAGAATGCAAAGGATACCATGGTATTTGACGTCTCCTTATCGAAAGCCTTGACATTCCACATTGATAAGGATTTGGCTCAAGTTTGCAAAGAAAAATTGGTCCTCACCAAGGACATTCACTGCTTGTGCAATGTTGACCAACAAAAAGACCAAATTGTTGAATTCATGCAATAGAAATAGGAGCAACTAGCTAAGGTGAACCTTTGTTTGAGGGGTTGGTAATAAAAAATTAAAATATCTTGATGGAGGAAGTTTGAGGACTTCACCAACAAACAAACATCAAGGTAGCTACCTGGAAGAACAAGGCCCTAAAATTTGAATGGGTCAAAAATCCTTATAGGAATAGGTTGGGCTCCTTAAGGAGGTGAACAAGAAAAATATATAGTTAGCCAAGGTGAAGATGAATGAGGTCCTCCAACAACTCCAACAAAAGGGTAATGTGCGACAGCTAATCTTTGATGGCTTAAATGCATAAAAAAAGCCCAAATTAACCTAAAGGAGTTTTAGATCAAGGAGCTGATTGAATATATGGAGCTTACCAACCTCTGATATGAAAACTTGGCTATGCTAATTGTAGGGAGGCCAAGGAAATAATTGGAGAAACAAGTGGCCAATTCTTACTTCTTGTGCGAGGTAGAATACAAGCACCATAAAGAAACAAAACAATAGTTGGAGATAGTCAACGTAGAGCTTAAAGTTCTGGAAATTTGATTCACTAATTAATGATCGGTTGTTGAGAACCTAGCTAGAATAATGAATGACTACCATAAGCTACAAAACATTGTAAAGCTGTTCAACATCAAACAAAAATAATTCGCAATGGGGTTAGTCAATGCTAAGGAGCTATTCCCAACAATGTCATGCCTGTGGGATATCCCCACACTAACCTACATTGGAGAAGTCATGTGGACTATGTATGACCCATAGAGCAAGGAAGAGAATATGAAAGCATTGTTGGATGCTTTCAAACTGCCAGCAAAAGTAGTAACAACAATAAGGCAACCTCAATTCCCTCCACCTCCATGAATACTGAAGACTAATGAAGGACCTTCAATTCCCTAGGAGCCTTCACCTCCTATCATTGTTTGAATTTTGCCTTGTCTTTGACATTCTAATGGAACTTGCTATCATTTTTGTAAGGGTGTCCAATTTTGTTGTCATGGATGCCAATTTTATAATTTCGTATGATCTCACACTTGCAATCATTTGGTCAATTAGTTGATCTATTATTTTCAGTCAATAAATTTCATACTTCCCTAATTTTGTAAGAAGCTCAATCCTACTTTTATTCACTTAAGGATGAGCTTTCACTCAATCATGGAGCTATGATGAAGCATAGTTAACTGGCTATGTCAACATAGCCCCACTGACATAGTCCTATCAACATATTCTCATTGATGCAAATGCATCGACGTAGATGCAAGTTAGGGAAATATAAATGCATGTACCCATGCATTTATGGCATGTTAATTTAGTAGTATAGTGAAGCTCTTGCAATTTTTTGCTTCCAAAGTTAGAATATTTTCCATATGAGTGCACATTGTATGAATTAAGAGATTGTATGGATCTTTATTCAAGCATCATGTACCTGAACACTTTGATGTGAATGGAAATAAAGATGATATTTTTTATATTCATTGCAACACTTAAATTAGATTAATCTCTCTTAATTAGCACTTTACATTCATTTTAAATTTCATGTTATAGTAATTAAAGTAATTAACATAATCAATATGAACATATAAGTACAACCGCTTTGAGCATAATGTATAACGCTCCTAAATCCTAGCAATGGCTATTTAGTATGCCCAATTATTGTCACTTGGTAACCCAGCAACATTAGTACAAGTTTAGGATGTGTACGATAAGTGGATATAGTTACTTATGTTAAGATAGTTAGCCATAGAATCATTAGGTAGTTAGAGTAGTTAATTATCAACCATTCATATTTCCACCCAACACTTAGGCTAAAAACATATAAAAAATATAAATATAAACAAATATCATATGCCTTAACTCACACTTAACCATACATAAGAGCATCCAAAAGTAGTATTTAGGAAGACAAAAATCATACACTTCCTTCAATCATAGTCTTTATCTATAGGCACACTTAGGAGCCAAGTCTATGGAATTCAACTAGATTGCTAGTGCATGCTTGTGATTTCATATGGTTAGGCATAGGGACTACTTGCTACTCATCAATAACCAATCCTAGACCCACATTGAATCAGTCACACCTAAGTACACAATATACATCATGCACCTCATATTCCTCATATTCTTAGCACCTTGTGCTTTATGACCTCTAATTATATGTAACACAAAGTCTTAGTGGCCTCTAATCATAGATTCATGGAACATCAATGACCTGGCTATAACACATTTGCATCTTAATAGAAAAACATGTACAAGAACACTATGATATACATAGATACTATTATACCAATAAACGCTAGTAATCAATGTTGCAAGTTTCAAGATATAATCATAGTCTAAGACATCAAACTACACAATGTGTGTTATAAAGATCACATCACATTCACTTACTAGCCACAAGCATTATAATCATTCATAATCTAAATTTACCCTTCATGTTTCATTTTAACTTTCAACTATCCAATCGTGACCTAGGTCATGAATCACGACACATTTGTAGTAGTCCTTTTCTAAGGGACTACAGCCTCAACATGGCTTGTGTTGAGCTCGTATCTCGTACAATTTTTCCACTGTAACCTTAGCATCTAGGCCTTGAGAGTGATAAGGACTTATGTTCATTGTTAAATAATAACTTAAAACTAACCCTTTCTCCACTATGGCATCACCATGGCTTACATTTCCTTTTATATATACTACGACCACACTACAAGGTTGCATGTTTCACATTTCTTATAAAATTCAAAATAAAATGCATTGCAAACTTGATGCGCCTAGGATGTAACTTGCATCTAACAAACCCTATTACTATGACCTAGCCAAAACTTGTTATTTACTCATGATTATCTAAGAAAATGAAAAATAACCATGTGACAACTACACAAAGATTCTAAGCCTTCTACCATGTTATGCAAACACCATCTTGACATAATTACAAGTCCTAGGAGGGAATAATGGAGCATCTACTACATTTGAGTCATTCTTATCATTTCTAATTCATTAATATCATTCAATACACATCCAAAATTCATTATATGAAAAATTATAGAAGCTCATTCATGCAACCAAATCATCACCACATCATCTCATAGTCATCTTAGTTATCCTGATCATATTCCCTTAACCATGTACACATATTGAAAAGCCAAAAATAAGGAATAGGTAAAGAATCTTACCTAAACCTAGAAAACCTACCAAAACCTAAAATCCAAAAACCAATATATTAAAATTCTTTTCACGAGGTCTTAGATCCTATAGAACCTAAAATGAATCTTTCTAGTCATAAACTATCCAATGCAACATACACAACCTCACAAACATCATAGTAATTAATGGAGAAATGAGAGAAATTAGAGAAGAGGAAGAAATCCAACAAAAACCCAAGATGCATGATCAAGAGTATAAAAAGAAAGTAAATTGTATTATGTTTATTATAAATCATACTATAAATCACTTTATTTACTATTTTATTTTTCTAAGGTTTTCTATCTATTTTCTTATCCCCAAATAATACGAAGGAACCCAAGTTTCATACATACTCATGGAACCTTGAATCTAGATACTAATTAATCCTAATAACATCATATTCTATCAATCATGTGTTCATAAAGACATACGAACATCATAACCCATGCCATTTAGCCACATGACACAACATTCATAACATATTGAACATCCTGACCTTATAACATGATTAGTCAACCAACACTATCTTACAATCATAGTACATGATATGCCAAAAACACTCATAACATGTACATATTACATAGCCATAGCATGTACTATGAGATCATACCTACTTGGTGCTTATTCTTTTTACTCACTAGTCTTGTAACTTGCTAGCCACAAACATTTTACAATACATCTACCAAGATTAGTCTACATTGTCATAGAATCATAATCACATGTACATGATAACATGAAATATCATAAAATAGTGTATATAACTAGGCAATTCCATGACTCCCAATTGACTCTTACTGCACAAGCACAAACATATCATAATACTGTAGGATCCTATAGTGAGGAGTTATACTCACCTTATGCAATTCAACAAAATCATTATTCAAAATTTAGAAAGGAAATGAACAAAAAAATATAAAACTATGAAAATTCACATCAAGTAACTCTGAGAATTTTTGCATATTTATGCATGGTTTTCGACTTAATTACAATGCACCTTTTGAATTTACAAATATGTTCCTTATAATATTTTATTTACATTATTACTATGTTACTAGTGTAATGTATTATTCATATAATTATCTTTTAAAATGTAATTAAAAACTTTAATTAATTTTTATCCTTTTTAATATATGTTCTAAAATCCTAAGGTTTGAAAGTAAACACAAATTACATAAAGCTAACTTGATATTCACATATGAAAGGAAGGAACAAGAAGAGTGTTGTTGAGGTGGAGTATAGGAATGAAATAGACCTCATGAGTAGGCTAGGCCAGTCCAATGCAACTGGGTGGATGGATGGATGCTAACTAAATTTCATCACATATGCCATGTTTCCTAGTCCCATGTATTATGAATCATGCATGTTGTTTACCCTTCCATTCCTTGTCCCCACCCCCAACCCCCATGCATTCCTTTTGTTTTGCTTTCCTCATGTCCACATAGAAGGTAGTTGGTTGGTTTTATTTTGATGTTTTGCTACATCCATTTCATCTTATCCCTCATTAATGCACACATATATGCATTGCATTTCTAGATCCACTAATGTTTTCATTTTTTATGAATACTACTAGTGGTATAAGACCTTGGTTAGTAAGTGTCTAAATCATAACATTAGTTTAATATAATGATTAAGATCTATAATCAATAGGATGATCACAACTATTGCCAAAAAAGTAGACTAGTAGTTGGAGAAAATATCCTTTGTAAGAATCTTGTTGAAATACAAGTTGTTTTCAATAAATTCTATATAATTAACTAGGACTAGACAAGTAGAAGAGAAAAAGAAAGTCAATGTAGTAGAGAAATATGGATTAAATCCTAATAAGATAGATGAAAAAGTAGCTCAAAATGTTATTAACAAGGTTGAAAACATATAACATCCATATAGACTAAGGAAATATGTAATTATGATGGATTTGATTATACTAATAATAGTTTCTCTTATATTAGTAGTAAGGGTCTTGGCTTAGTAATCTTAGGTCACATGTTTGATTCAACTGGGTAGTACTAAGTTATAAATTAAAAAATAATTGTAAAAAAATTATAAAACTAGTTTGATAGATCCTAGGGATCTCAGTGGAAGTAAAAATGTTAGTTGTAGTTTGATTAGTGAATTTGTAGTATAGATGGATGTTAATAAAGTAGAGTTAAGAAACAAGGAAAAAAATCTTATCAAATCCAGAAGTTGGAAAAATTTTAAAAATTACTAGCCTCTTATGATTATGTTAAAAATGAACAAGAAAAGAGATGAAGATATTAAACTAATACAAACTAGAAAAATAGAGATTTCAATATATGGTCTAGTAGTCAAATTGACTCAGAGAAAAAGAATAACAAAAACTAGAAGGGGTTACCCTCCTAAAATGAATTTAATCCTAATATAAATAATAGAGTGTCAACAATGTTAAGGTACAACCATTGGAGGATAAATTATATAATGTAAAATACTTCAAGATGGTAACCTAGTGACCTCTACTATTTCTTGTAAGAAATAAAATTCCACTACTTGTACCAAAAAATAGGAAGCCAAAGTTTGAAACACAATAGAAAACAAATATTGATAAAGTATCTTGGGTAATTAGTAAATGCCCTTAAAGAGAGTATACTAAAACATATCATGATCCTGAAATTCATGTAATAGATGTTCAATTTCAAGATCAAAATTTTAAATAATTGGTGGATCTTCGAGTTAGCATTACTATATTTACTTTAAAAAGATATGAGAAATAAAAGAAATCCATCATTATTACCTTACAAAAATAAACTATGGCTAAAAAATGTGTAGTTAAACCATTAGGATTCCTAGAAAACATTTTGATTAGTTTTCAAGGATTTTAGTATATTATAAATATCATAGTTATGAAAATTAGATTTTCAAATACTAGTCAAGATATCTTGTTAGGATGACCGTCGATGGCTATGGCAAACTCTATAATTTATACTAAGTTAGGAGTTATGAAACTCAATTTAGAAGAATTATGACATAAGATTACAATATTTCCTAAAATACCTAGACCCCATGCTTAATATATGAATATGATTAAAATTTTATCTATTAAATATAAAGATGAATCAAATGGGATAAAGGAGCTATGTAAAATTAGGGAGCAAAAACTAAGAATCCATGAAAATATAGAATTACTTAGTTACCTCAAAATTTATAATATGTAATGACATAGAAAGGACAATGATGAGAACTTTCCTTTGATTCCATAATCCAAGCTTACTCAAGATACCAAAACTCAAACAAGTTATCATAATTGGATAAGAAAAGAAAAGAGATATTTGTTCTTATTTGAAGGAATAAAATAGAGGAAGAAAATTTTCCCAAGGATAGATAAGTACCTCAAAACTCCCACATCATACTCACTCACAAAGAATACATAGCCATAATAAAGGATGACTGAACTCTCTTTCTCTACCAAAGCTCAAGTGGAGATCAAGACTATCTCTTAACTCACTCTAAGTAGGAATATAACATGACACTAACTTTTTTATCTTAATTTATATTTATAGTTTCATGCTAGCATTAGGCTACCCATTAATGGACATGGGTATAATTAAAAATGTTTTTAGCTAAACTATGAAAGGTTGTGACTCACATCCTACTTACAATATAAAAGTTTTGCTACTAGTTGTGACTTGCATCCTATTCAAAATCTAAGTTTTTTGTGATTGGTTCATCAATAAGAGGTTATGACTTGCACCCTACTCAAAATCTAAGTTCATTGCTAGTAGATGTGAGTTGGTAATTTTTCATACACCAGCTCATAGGGAGAGTAACTGATGAGTGGCGAGGTACCCCTACACTCAACCATATGAATACGAGCGTGTACGCGCGATCCGGTCGAACTCCGCAGACTAAATGCCTTAACACCACAAGAAACACTTGGGGTTAATCGTTCGTTGTCTTCCCAGGCTTGCTTGTAAGTGTCACGGTGTATGGTTAAGCAAGTCTGAGGTATGTGATTTTTTTGGTATTTTTCGGTTTATCTTCTATGCTATCAGGGGAAAGGGTTGAGAAACTAAGCTAACTCTAACTAATGTCCTAAGTCTAAATTAACTAGCGTCAGCATCCGTTCCCACTTACCGGACACACCCTGAACTATGCAACTGTGGCTTACCAAACGCTAATCGTTACTGGGATCACCACACGTAACGCAAGTGCTCGAAGTGGTCGTACTGAGGCACCTATTTAGCTTAAGTGTGATAAGCAGCCGATTCCTTAGCTAGCCGTACACACCCGTGGGTGCTCGTAACTAAGTCGTACTTATCACACGTTCTAGCCTAGCAATGAGTAGCCGATTCCTTGACTAGCTGTACACATTGGACTACCACTGGGATTACCAAGCGTAGAATCCTGGAGTACGCTATTGGATTACCAAGTAGTCAATGCTCGTAGTCAATTCATACTCACGCGTTGCGACAAGCAGCTGATTCCTTGATTAGCCGTACACGTCCGTAGACGCTCGTAATCAAGTCGTACTTGTGCGCACTAGGAAAGCAGTAAATAAACAACAATAAAACCATGTACTGCAAGGTTTATCCAATCAAGTTTGTCTTTATTTTCGTACACAACTTGGGTTCAGGTTACAAGCTGCTCGAATAAAGAGTTCACTCTAGGACTCCTACTGCGGGTACATGGGAAAAATTCTAACTCTGGAGTGATCAAGCTGCCAGAGCTTCGCTACTTCTAGCCAGGATTTAGAAATAAGGGGAGTGCCACCTCTTATTTATAGATATGGCGGCGGACCGCGATATCGCGTACGTGATATCACAGGGGAAGACGCGATATCGCGGCACAGTGCATGTCGCGTCTCATCAGTAACCTATAGGGAGTTTCCATGTTGAGCAGTATGCGCAGAGGGCATCATTAAGTTTTGTGCTTGAATCTATTTGCTAATTATTCTTGTTAAGATTTTCGTGATCTTCCTATTTGTAACTTCTACTTGACCATTGGCTTAGGGGTGGTAAGGTGTTGTTAATTTATGTTCAACCCAAGTGTTGCATGAGCTTGTGAAAAGTAGCACCTATAAAATGAGTATCATTGTCCAAAATTAGTGCACATGGAATTCCAAACCTATTTACAACATTTTATTATACAAACTGTGTAGTAGTGGAAGATGTACAATTAGTGATGGTTGCTGATTCTATCCATTTCGTACAATAGTTAACAATGACTATTATGTATGCCTTTATATTTGACATGAATGTGATGGGACCCATGAAGTCTATGCACTAGATGTTGAAGGATTCCAGTGGTTGGATCTATTGCTAAGTTCCCTCCATTCAAGTAGTCATTTCACCATCTCATTGACAACATTCACAAGAATGGATAAACTGGTGGACATCCTTGAAGATTATTAGCCAACAGTATTCTATTATCAGGATTTTAATGGCCATGCGTCTCCTTGCATAGTGGTCTCCACAAGGATCCTAATGAGCATCTTGGATAATGTGTAGTTGGTCAGCATCAAGAACATACTAATGAATTAGGCCATTGGTGCAAACCATGTAAAGGTGTCCATTAATCTCCATGAAGGATTTGGCTTGATGAATAAATTATTATTTCTTTTGGTGATATAAATTTTGTAGCATCTCTTGAGTGAAAAGATAAGTGAGATTCAGTAGGCACCTTTTCATTTATTGCACTAGCAAAGAGGAGTTCATCAGGAAACTGATCAAAGAGCAGGCTCTCATCCTCTTTGTTGTCCCATCATAATTGAGACAAGTGATCAATGACCACATTCTTAGTCCCCTTTCAATCTACCATTGTAAGATCAAACTCTTGCAAGATCACCAACCACCATATGACATGCGGGCTCATCTTTGGTTTATTCATCAGGAAGCAAATGGCATTGTGATTAATGTGCACAAACACCTTGTATCCAAGCACATAGTGCTTGAACTTTTTCAAAGTATATACCACAACCATCAAATCTTTCTTCATTATGGTGTAATTAAGTTGTGCATCCAAATGCTTCAACTTGTATAATGGATGTAATATGGGCATTTTTTTAGTGTCTAATTATGTAAGCATAGTTGCCAAGGCATAGCTTGATGCATCTGTGATGATGTGAAATGGTTGGGACCAATTAGGTGCTCTTAGAATTGCAGTCTCTACAATCCTCTCCTTAAGCAATTGAAATGCCTTGTTGCATTTCTTAGTCCATATGAATAGAGCATTTTTCTAGGGGAGCTTGATTAATAGTTTCACTATCTTAGATAAATTTTCTATGAATTGTCAGTAGTAGCCCATATGTTCAAGGAATGACTAGATATTTTTAACAATTTTCAGTTGGTGGGTTATTCCTTGGATGACCTGAATCTTTTTGAGGTTCATCTTAATCCTTGCTTGAAAAATTTTGTGTTGTAACACAATGCCCTCCTAGACCATGAGATGGCTCTTTTTCCAATTGAGCCAAAAGATTAGTCTCCATGCACCTTTTAAGCACTTGCTCAAGGAAGTATAGGACTTGCTTAAATGTAGTGCCATAGCTAAAGAAGTCATCCATGAAGACATCCACCTTGCTACCAATCTATTATTGAAAAATTCTTAGGATCAAGCATTGGAAAGTTGCAGGGGCATTGCAAAGACCAAAGGGTATCTTATGATATGCAAAAGTTCCCCAGGGACTTGAGAATGTTTTTTTGGCCTAATCCTTGAGCATGATCTAAATTTTGTTATAGCTACTATAACTATCCTGATAGCTATAATAGCAATGCCCAAAAATAGTGTCCAACACTTGGTCCACAAATGATAATGGAAAATGATCTTTGAATGTTGCCATGTTCAAGAGTCTAAAATCAATACAAACTAGCCACTTTCCATCTTTCTTTGGCACAATTACAAGTAGGCTAATCCACTTTCTATCCATAATTAGATAAATGATCCTTGCCTTGAGGAGTTGTTCAATTTCCTCCTTCACGATCTATCTCAATTTGGGATTCAGCTACTGTTGTGGCTACCTCTTTGGCTTCATGGCTAGATCAATGTAGATGCGATGCTAGCATATCCTAGGATCAATCCCTATGAGTTTAGGATATGACCAAGAAAAGGCTATTGGCCATTTATTAACCACCTTCAATAACATCCTTTTCTACTCAAGAGCAAGGTTGGCATTGATTATCATCATCTTGCCATTTTTTAAAAATGCATATTTCATGCCAATAGGTAGAGTTTTCAACTCTAGGGGCTTCTATTTAAAACTATCATAGATTTTGAACTTTCCCCAATTGGTATCATCAGGTTCATCATTAGAGAGTTGGTGATGAACTTGCTCCAGTTTATATATGCATTCAACATAAGCACAAGTTATAGTTTCCATGTAAAGTATGCTACTTTTAGAATCAATTGTCAACCACTGGGTGCCTTTTTGTTTTGTGGCTACTGCATACATGCACTTTTGGATTTTAGATTCATCTGCACACTATCTACATAATTTGATTGATGTGATTTTAATAGACTAGAGTTTTTTCACCTTGTATCATTGTATGTGATACATTGAACTTGCTTCTTCTCGATCTTTCTAAATGCATTTTCCTTAGAAATCTCCAAGGAAAGATCTCTGATGCCCATTCATGCATCAATAGTGCACAACTAAGCACTTTCCATAATGATTAGGAAGTCCCCTTTGCAATTGTCAACTTTGATCATCGGGAAATTAGCAGGATATGACCACCCACAAAAGTGGTCACAATGTTCTTCACTAGTCCTAAGGGAATAGTGATGGATTGATTGGTCAATTCTACATGAAGCTTACTCTACTTAAGAGGGGGTAGGTTCCAAGCATTGTACATTTCATGGAAAATCAGGTTGATACCAAAACTTGAATCAAGAATTACTTTGCATGGCTCATTTCTAGCAATAATTAAGTAGATGAGAGGATTTTGAAGATTAGTTATTTTCCTAGGAAGGTTGCCAACTTTGATCCAATCATATACAACGTGGATAACATGATTGTGCAGGTCTTGGGAGGAGTTTGGTTTGAAGGGCTCTCAAAAGGAATGGATGTAGAAGATGAAGGAGACATAGGGTGACTAGCCACATAAGTAAGTGAGGGCTTAGTAGGACTCCAAAAAATGATCTTTTATTGGATCTAAGTTCCAAAAAACTTGGCTGAGGAGTTGGTTTTAAGTTAACAACCTTGGTAGCATTATGTTGCTATGGTTGTGCAAGAATTTCATCTTGCATGGATGGAGCATGTGATAATTGGATTGAGAGTGGAGGAACATGTGCTAAAGGATGAGAGAGGTGATAAGGATATGGAGATTCCCCTCTAGGAGATGGAGAATGAGTTCTATAATACTTTAGAGGGTAGTAGTGATGCTAAAAAAAAGCATGACTAGAAACATCACATGGAGACATGGGTTGCTGAACATAGTACCCATGAGGATATAGCTTCTTTTAGGGGTATTGCTGCCTTAGTGGTGGCATCCCATGATCGTGAATGTTTCCATTGATGGTATTGCTCGTACAATTGTGGTAGAGCTCCATTTGGATAATAAGCCTATTGTTGTTGGTGGACCTACCTTTGGTTGCCTTGAGAATACAATAACCTTCTAGGTGCTTGCCTTTGTGTTAGTTTAGGATTTAGAGCATACATCCTAGATTTTTGTAAGTGTGAAATAACATAGCAACATCCCTTATGATATTCATATTGGCAAATGTCACACCCACCATCATCATTTGATTCTAACTCCACAACCTCTTCTACTATTGTAGCTTTGCCCTTACCCCTTTGGTAGGTACGTTTAGCTTCTTTTCTTCTCTTGTAGTCATAATCATTACCTTGTTCTTTATATTCTTTTGCAATTCTTAGAGTAGTTTGAAATTTTTCATCCAAAGATTCTCATATTTTGTCAGCCTTAGCCAAAATTTTAGACACAAATTTTTAAATTGGAAAGGTTTCCCTCTACACAACTTCATTAAGTGGTACCTCCCCCTCACTATCACAAAATTGGACCTCCTTTTTTTGATGGAAGGATCCTAGTTATACTCCTTAGCACTCTTTCATTTTCTCAACTCACGTTCTTCTTTTACATCCTACTAAATTAGGCTTTGAATTTGATAGGCTCTTAGTTCTAACAATCTCCTTTGGGCATAGACCCCAAGAGTTCTCCTCATTTTTTATTGGAGACTATCTATGATATAGCGAAGCTGCTCTCGTTAAGAATAACTATGGCTAGGACATTTATGCAAAAGAGAATAATGCCTACCCATGGCTGCATCTAAGGGTTCATGTGTTTCTTGTTGCTAGCCTTAGATTTGCTTTCTTAAATTGGATACTCTAGAGTATGTTTGATATTTTTCATTGAAAAACTTAAGCATTGTACTCCATCTATGAATTAATTCTGGCTCTAAGGAGCAGTACCAACTTTTTGCTTCTTTTATAAGTGTCATGGGAAATAGCTTAATTTTCTGCCAATCATTTTCTATGTTCTGCAAGACATAGGCATTGTGAAAGGCCTGAAGACAAGTCTATGGATTTGAATTATATTCTTCACCCTTAGAGGAAGTATCCTCATTATCATTTTTGGTTTAGCATGAATAAGGGATTAGTGAACCATTTTCCCTTCGTAGCTTCATGGTGCTTCTCCTAGTGCCTATCTCATTTGCATTGTGTTTCTGTGGTATGGTAGTCCTGATAGTCATGATCCTACATATTGTATTTATCATGGAGATCCTAGATGCCTAACATCTTAAGAGTTTGGAATAGCATCCCAAGAATGGATCGGTTAGGAGGTAACAAAACATTGTCCTCCATCTCTCTCTAATGCAGCTACTCATCTTGATGTAGGATGAAGGTTAAATTAGATACAAACTCATCTGGATGAGTGTACACCACTTTGAATTCTTGGGGCATTGGCAATTTTGATTCATCATGCTCGTGAGAAGAAAAAATTTTGGATTAGCAAAAAAAATTTGGTGTGCTTAAATTATAATTATAATTTTTTTCAAATGATTATGACCTTAGATTTTATTCCAACAATCTTAAATAATATTCACTAAGTCCTAGATAGCACATGTATCAAACTATAAGTCCTTAGCAATGATGCGAATGATGAGTGAGAAGTAGACCCTACATCCAACCATACAAATCACTAAGCATTCACACACGATCTAGTTGAATTCCATGGACTTATAACCTTCTAAGTACACTAGTCTCTAGGAAGTGAAACTAACCGTTGTAATCACTATCTTCCCAATTNTATCACACGTAGGCTAAATAGGTGCCTCAGTACGACCACTTCAAG
>MNCI01006757.1:1026064-1067145 GCA_015680685.1 Gnetum montanum | reverse complement strand
CATCAAAAGATATTGGTAAGTGCAACTAAGGCATATGATTTTTACCATTTTCTATGTTTTATGTTTTAAGTCCCCTAAGGATAAAGAATAATTAATAAAATAAATAATTAAATTGCTAGTTTAATATAGCTAGCTACACTTAACTAATCCTAATGTAAGCATTCACTTCCACTTGTCATACACATCTTGAACATGTTTAACACTACTGGGTTACTAAATTTTAAGCATTACCGGGATTACTAAGTGCCAAGCATATGTCTGGTGTGGTCATACTTAGGTGATGAATTAATTGCTATTTAATTTAGCTTAATTTAACTTAATTAATTACTTAAAGCATTAAAGAAAACTGCATAAAACATTAAATGCATAAGTAAACAATTAATTTATTTCAAAGTGCTACATGGTTTATTAGCAAGCTCATCTTTATTACTACACACATTGTCATGCTTAGGTACAACAATTCTTGAATAAAGATCCATACACTCTTTAACTCATACTACGAGCACTTAGAAAAATATTCTAACTTTCAAGTAAGAAAACTACAAGATCTCCACTACAACTACAACAAAATATGCCATAAACATAGCATGTGAGTACGTATTTATAGGAAAAAATAGAAACTATGTCGATGAGGCCATGTCAACGCATTAAATTCCACATCGATGTGACTGCATTGATGAGGTTACATTGACCCAATCACATTGACATAACCCTTGACATGACTCATCAAGATTCATGAAACCATGGCTAGTATTTTCATGGGATGTAATGGTTGAGAAAATATAATATCTCGTAGGAGGACGTGCAAAAAAATCATAAGCATATTTGCCAACTAGTCAAACAAATAAGATAGATATAGGTTAATGTGGAAGGAAAGAGTTAATTTTATTTACACCATATTAGATCTCATAAACTAGATGTGAAAGCTCACTATCTCTTTGCTAATATTTCCATTAAGTATTAGAATGTTATCAATAAGATTTTCTTAAGTTCTCATCATCTTAGAATTGAAAGTGGGACATGAATTCAACTCCCTTAAGAGTCTCTTTGGTTTTTCTTTAGCCCATTTATGATATGGCAAAGTTGCTCTTGCTAAGAAAAATCATGGCTTAGGCATCTATGTAGCAAGGAATAATATCTTCTCACAATTGCATTAACGGATTCATGGTTTCCTTGTTTCAACCCTTGAATTTATTTCCTCAAGTTGGATAACTTGGAATATGTCTGATAGTTATTATTGAGTAGCTTTACCATCATACTCTATCTATGAATAGATTTTAATTCCAAGGATCAGTACCATTTTTCACCTTCCTTTATGAGTGTCTTAGAGAATAATTTAATCTTTTGCTAGTTATTTTCATCATTGTGATCCTGATCATCATAGGAATCTCATTCATTGTGACCCCTATCATGGCATATCTCTTATGATGTGGTCTGCTACACCTTCTTTCTTAGTAGTTCCCCTCTTCTTCCCAATCTTATCTATAGTCCCTTCTTCCATATCTATGATGGCATCTTCTATCATCTCTATCTTGTCTATGATCATTGTTCCTCTATTCTTTGTTATGTTCTCCCTCATCAGAGCTTGACAATAAGGAAGAAGATGAGGATGAATAGCTAGGAGATCTATGCTAGCTTGCACTTCTACTTTAGTTCCTTGAGTGTTCTCTTGTTGGCTAGTTTGAAGATCTTATCCTTGACGTCCTTTTGGTTCTAGGTCTAACTCTCCCCTTACCTTGGTTACTTGCCAAGGTTAAATGTAATCATTAGTAGACCATGATGTCTTCATTGAAGGAAGCAGGACCTTAGTGTTAATAATGACTTGATGGATATTTAGTGTTCCCATTTTTTGATTATGATGTTAGTGTACTTGGGAGCCTTTTTTTCTTTAAGGCTTCATGGTGGGCCTCCATTAGTTTGTGTTTTCAAAGTTGGACCTTCATAGTTTGATAATACCTAAAGAGGTGATTTGCCACTTGGTAATCCAAGATTTCTACTTCAAGCCCTAGCTTTGTTAATGCTACATGAATCTTAATGGAATGACACAATCGGGTGCTAGCACAATGTTACCCTCTAAGTCTCTTCACTACATTGCTCATCCTAGTGAAAGATGAAATTGAAGTTTGGATAATATGGATCTGGATGGATGTAGAAAAATTTGAGTTGTTAAGGTACTTCATTTTTGTTCTTCTTTAATCTATCATTAGGTTTTGTAGTATCATCCATAGGTGGAAAATCAATCCTACCAGAAGAAGACATCTTTTAGCTTGTTCTTGAAGTGTGCCATGAAAAAAATTATTATTATTTTTCTAATGATGATTTTTTATATTTCTACAATGATCCCAATATGATTTAATTATCTAAAACACTTAGCACATAACATCCCCAACAACACCACCAATGATAAAAAACAAAATTTTCATATGCTCAATCATATGAATCATAAGCATGTATGTGTAATCTAGTTGAATTCTATGGAACTTTCGGCTAACAATATCCTAGATAATTAAGCATGACATTGTTAATCCTTGTCTTTTCGATCATCACTTATGTAGCTTAATGGGTAGTTAAGTATGATGAAGGTGTAAGATGTTTTTATTTTATTAGTATTATTTAATAATGATTAAAATATTTTAAGGGATCATTGTTTGGAGTGATCGTAAGATACTTAATTTTCAAGTCAAATACCTGGATTTGAGCTTGGGTGCAACCACTCAAAGAAGTTAGGCTTTCACTCATCTACCAACCCTCATGAAACCCTGCTTAATAGGATGAGCACTATGGATCTAGGTGATGATCCTTAATAATTAAAATATTTAAGATAATAAAATTATTAAAATATTGATTTCTAGCTAGCTATAGAACTAAGAGTAATCTAAACAAGCCTAAGCGTGAAGCATCCATCCCCACTCTTTGTTTGCATCCTAAACTTATACTAACATCACTAGGTTACCAAATGGTTACTTTTGGGTATGCCAAGTATCCATTACTATAATTACCAAATGCTAATATTTTATGTTCAAAGTGATTGTACTTACACAATTATGGAATAAAATATTAATTATCTAAGAGTTGACAAGTAAGATGCATCATAAAGTAAGTTGTAGGAAATAAAGTAAAACTATTTCAAGTGCTAAAATGGAGAGAATTAATCTTTATTTTATTACCAAAATGTTGAAATATCTAGGTACATCATGTACTTGAATAAAAATTCATTCAAACAATTCTATTCATGTTACAGGTACTCATAAGAAAATTTGGCTAAGTGCTATAGAAGAAAACTTCAAGAGCTTTAGTGCTACAATGATCAAAAGTGCCCAAAATGTGAATGGTATGTGCATTTGTATAGGTAAAATATTAGGTTGCATCAACGCATCTCAAGCTTTGTTGACGTAGTGGACTTATTCACATTTCATCAAATGTAATGTCATTGGTGATGGTATGAACTTTGTTTGAAACCTAGAAAATAGGTATGATGGTCATTCTAGCCATAACTCAATACAAGACCTTGTTATGGAAGTGGTAAGGTATGTCATGTCATGATATTTGCAATCCTTTCTCATTGCATTTCACCTCATTACTATATAAAATTATGACATTGATGGTTTTTTCTAGTATTGTGTAGGATCCTGAGAACAACAACTATATGGTTATTAGAACATAGACTTGATCAACATTCAATCTTCTAAGTGCTCATAGACACATTGTGAGATGGTTATACAAGGGTATTTTGGATAGAAGCTTTCTTTGGGAAGGACCCACTTTATAAATTTTAGAGAGCTTACTCATGAACTAACTCCATGAGCTTGAAATATTGAAGTATTGTTATGCATCATAATTTGTTCATCTTCTTTTTATATTGTGAAATAACACTCTAGAAACCCTAATTCTTGATGTTTTAAGCTTCAAAGACCTATTAATTCATCATCTCACCTCATCCAAAATATCTAATACATATTCATAGCTTCTAAGCCATTTTATTGGCTCTAGTTCAACCCAAAAATCCCAAGAAAATTCTTCTAAATTGCACTCAATTCCAAGGAAAATTTCGATTTTCAGTTTTTGTGGCATCACATTAATGTTGATGCAAAAAAAAATATTATATATATGTATCAATTTTCAGTGAAATTTTCATTATTGTTACTTTGTAGAAGAGTAGTTTTTGTCATTCTTAAAAGCTAGAGCCTTCTACAAGTGATATCTTGAGCACTGTACCTTTAATTTTACACATTAAAAAATCTATGAAGCTCCTAAAGTTGAGCTCCACATTGTGGGGGTTCTAGATTTACAAATTGAAAGCTTTTTATAATCCCAAATTTTGAACATCTAAGGTAGTTAATGTTAATAAATTATTAAAATAATGTAAAATTAGGATTGAAAACCTACCTTAGGATTTCTATGATGTTATACCATAATTACTTAGGAGCATTAGTATTAAAATTTTTTAAAATCAAGCCAATAACAAGAATGATGAAGGGCTAAACACCTATGAATAAATGACCAAAAATTAACAATTGAAAGTTAATGTGATTGCAAATAGCATCCAAGAAGATCTAGAATGTAGGTAGTTTGTCTCAAAGGAGGAAAAATTGATCCAAAGATGAATGTATATAGCTAGAGCTTGAACCAAAAGGCACCCATGCAATTGGGCCAATAATAAAAGAGCTCTAAGTGAAATTTGTTAGATAAATTTCCACTACAAAGATGGGGTAGTTGAGGTAAGATGTAGTGTTTAGACCTAAGCCTAGTATTAAAGTCATATTAGTGGAGGCTTGCTTAGAGAAAATCATAACAAAGGAGATCTAGAGTTTTATGCTTTAAGAACCAAGCTTTGGATCTTTCATGGAATTTTTTTCCCAAGAAGTCCAAAATGAGTTATAGACATCTCTTCTATTACTCACCATCTCTATGAATGGTGAATGGTACTTAGGAAAAACACATCTCTTTTGGAATAGTCACCAAAGAAATGTTATAGTTAACATCAAGGACATAACCATTTCCTACTCGATGGAGGCCATTGTTGATGCTCTAAAACTTCCAAACATAGATGCAAATCTTGCAAAAGTATCCACCTAGTCTAATTAAGAAGGAAAGAAGGAATGGATGCAACAATGTTATGGGGTAAACAAAAAGGCATATAGTAAGCTCATCTAAGTTGAAAGAATTTATTTCAAGATTGTGTTGTATCACCTCAATTCAATGGTATGACCGAGCAAAGTTGCATCCTTCTTAGTGAGAGTTTGTATAATGCTTAGTAACTAATTTCTAATAAACCTACCATAGCTTATCTTCTTGGAGATAGAGAAGCACTTCAAGGAAAATGAATAGGGCAGAAAGACATTCCTCTTTCCATGATTAATCAAAGAACTCTACAAAAGAGGAGGGATCATAGACTATAATAATGATTTCTTATAAAAGACACTTTAGAGCAAAAAACATGTATGATTTATTTTTGATACATCCATTGGTACTTAATTTATAAAGTCTATCTTTATTTTTCATGAAAATGTAATATTTGTCTAATAGATCCTATAGGTCTTTAGATGTAATAAAGCTTCATTACATTTCATTTCAATAACATCATAGCCACTTGAAAAAGGTTACGATTTCTCTCATTCACCACCCCTCCTAGGACCCTGCCTTGGCAAGGTGAGCATTGAGCCTTTGGATGATGATCCTTTAAAATGTGTCCAGAAACATTCCACTTTGATAAAGATGTACAATCACTTTAGATCACACTATAGGCACTTACTGATGAATCATAGATTAGTTGCATTGATTGGGCCCTATTGACTAGGCCTCATTGATGCATGATTTGATGCATAGACGTGGCCCTGTCAACGTAGTCTTTGTTTTTTCTTATAAATACACACTCACTCACTATGTATTGGAAAATATTTGTCATAGTATAGTAGAGCTCTTGTAATTTTTCTTTCGCAAAGTTAGAATATTTTCCCTAATGCCTGTAGCAAGAGTCATCGAGTGTACAAATCTTTATTTAAGCACTATTGTACCTAAGCACAGTAGTGTGTGCATTAATAAAGACGAACTTTCTAATAAACTTGTAGCACTTTGGCTAGATTAAATATTTTCTTCATGCATTTAATTTTTAATGTAGTTTCATTTAATTCTTTAATTAATTAAGCTAAATAAAGCTAGATTAAATATTAATTAATTAAGTACATAAGTATAACCACTTTGAGCATGTGCATGACACTTGGTAATCCTAGTAATGCTTAATTTTTAGTAACCCAACAACGTTATATGTTTTTAGAATGTATTTGGAAAGTGGGACGAAATGCTTATGTTAGGATTGGTTAGACCTTGGCTAGTTAGTTAAATTAAATTAGCAATTAAATTACTCTGCTCCCTTCATCCTTTATTTTAAGCACCCAAACATAAAACATAAAAATAATAAAAATCATATGCCTGGATTATACTTAACCATATCTTTGCATATCACAAGTGTAATTGAGAAGACAACGAATAATTGGAGAGGTCATACCTTTGCTCAAATCCACCTATGGCACTCTCCATCCATGCAATGCTCAAATGAGAAGACAATAAATAATTGGTTTTAGGATGGAAGTCTTCATGGATGACCTCTCCACCTATGGCACCATATTTGAGCAAGCCTTGGACCACGTTGATCAAGTGCTTAAAAAGTGTGTGAAGATAAATTTGATGGTCTAGGTGGGCATTCTACTAGGGCATAGAATTTCTTAGGCAAGGATTGAGGTAGACCCTAAAATGATCAGGGTCATCCAAGGAATAATTAGCCAACTAGAAACCATTAAAGATGTTCAATCATTCCTTAGACACATTGGATACTACTAGTATTTTATAGAGAATTTCTCTAAGATCGCAAAATTGTTATTCAAGCTTACAAAGAAAGATGCTCCATTCATTTGCAGCAAGGAATGCGAAAATACATTCTAGACCCTAAGTAGAAGTTTGTAGAGACTCCAATTCTACAAGAATTTGACTAGCCTATACCATTTCATATAATGACAAACATATCAAATTATGCCTTGGGAGTCATGCTTATGTAGTTGGGCAATAAAAAATGTTCATATTACATCCATTGCACAATTAAAAGCATTGTGGGTGCATAGTTGAATTACAACACAACAAAGAAAGAACTAATAGTGGTGGTGTATGCTTTAGAGAAGTTTAGGTACTATGTTCTTGGATACAAAGTGTTTGTGCACACTAACCATAGTTCCATTTACTTATTCATGAACAAGCTAATGATGAGCCCCCGTATGATATGGTGGTTAGTGATCTTGCAAAAGTTTGATCTTACAATGGTACATCGAAAGGAAATTGAGAATGTGGTTGTTGATCACTTGTCTTAGTTATAATGGGATAACAAAGAAGGGAGTCCATTCTCTGACCAATTTTCTAATGAACTTCTCTTTACTGGTGCAATACATGAACAAGTATTGGATGAACCAAAATGGTATGATGGCATCCTCACTTATCTTCTCACTTAAGAGATTCCACAAGATCTAGACTACAAGAAAAAATAATAGTTTTTTTCATAAGGCCAAATGCTTCATAGAAATCAATGGACATCTTTACAAGGTCTACACTAATGGCTTGGTTCATTGGTGTGTACTTGATGCTAATCAACTATGCATTCTCTAGGATACTCATAAGGGTCCTTGTAGGGGCCACTATGTTGGAAGACACACAACCATTAAGATCTTGATGGCAAGGTATTATTGGCTAACCATATTTAGGAACATTCACTAATTTGTCTGCTCTTGTGAATGTGATTAATGATATGGTGGGATGATTGCCTAAATGGAGGGACCTTAACAATGTATTCAACCACTAGAACCCTTTGACATTTGGGGCATCGACTTCATGGGTTTCATCATGCCCATGTCAAATGCAAAGGCATACATAATCATCACCATTGATTACTACATAAAGTGGGTAGAAGTAGTCTTTGTCATCAACTATACATCATCTATTACTACATGGTTTGTACAAAAAAATTTTGTAAACATGTTTGGGATGCCACATGCATTAATTTTTTCCAACGAAACCCATTTTACATGCATCATTTTTTTCAAGCTCATGCAATGCTTGGGGGTTGAACATAAATTAACAACACCCTATCACCCCCAAGCCAATGGTCAAGCAGAGGTTACTAATAGGGAGATTACAAAGATCTTAATGAGAACTATTAGAAAATATAGAAGAGACTAGAGAAAAAAACTCAACAATTCCCTCTGAGCCTACCACTCAACATGGAAACTTCCTATAGACTACTCTCCCTATGAGCTGGTGTATAGAAAAAAACCAACAATTCCTATTCAATTCAAGCTCCATACACTTTCAATAGCATGTAACCTAGATCTTGACCTTAGCCTAGCACTTAAAAAAATGATTAATCAACCTGAATGTGCTAGATGAAACTCAATTGGTAGCCCTATCTTTGAATGAAGTAAAAAAGGCATTCAACAAAAAATGCCATGACCTTAGAATATAAAAAGTAAAATTTCAACTTGGAGACAATGTCCTCTATTGGAACCCCACACATGTACCTCAATGAACTAAGTTCCAAACGCTATGGGAAGGGCTTATATCATTTATGAAACCTTTCCTTTTAGGGCCATGTTGATCTACAAACTTGAGAAACTAACCAACAAATAGTTGGTCAACACACAACAAGTCAAACCTTTCCATGAACCCAAGTAAGCTAGTGGAAGTAACGCCTCAATATATGGGAAAACATTCTCAATTTTTTGGATCTCCTCCTTACAACTTAGTTGTGGTGGAGATGCCTATTCATGCTAACCATTATAGTGGCTCCTTAGTTTTTCATGTTTTTGTTTTACACTTTGTTATTTTTACAACTTTTTGTTTTATGCCTTCTTTATCTTACCCTTTTTTGTTTTATTTTTTTTGAATATTTTATAATTACTTTTATATTTTTCCTTATTTTTGTATGAATTTCCATTATTTTCTAATAAAATTACTTTATTTCCAATAGGACACAGTGATGTTGTAACTGTTTGTTAATGGTGGTTTGTAGTTAACATTTTTGATTACTAATGTCTTGTTTCTATTTTTGAATTTTAATGATTGATAACTAAGACTAGTTTCCTTTTCATGGAATAGGTAGTGAGTGCAAGTCATCCACCCATCTATAAACCCTATGTTTTTCCTTGTTTTGGAAACATAAGATCCCTTTTTCATTAATAAAACTTAAACAAACTTATGACCTTAGTAGTTTCCAAGCTTGCAAAGGATTTAAAGGTTTGAAAAAGGTGTAACTTCAAGGGGATTCAAAGCTCATTGTGCATTCTACCATCTTGAGTGAAAGTGTGTTTTTTTTGTGGATTTCTTATCGTTCCGTGTTGACCAATAACATGAAGTTGAATAAGTCTTTGCATGGTGTGATTCCCATCCAAAAATTTGAAAAAAAAACAAAAAAATTAACAAAAACCATGATGGGAATTCAAAGCACATCCCCTAGATAGAATCAATAGGCTACAAGAATTGGTTATGAAACTAGACAGACATGTTACCCATGGCTAAAGGTTCCCTCTAACTAATGCCCTTTCTAAATTCCTGCTTCTCTTTTTTCCTCAAATAGGGAATGGTGGTTGTCTATGGGAGCATTCTTGTGTCTTGAGGGGGTGGACTAGTCCTAGAGTGGTGATGTGAAGCCACTAAAAGTGGTTGGTTTTGGTTTGGTCTAAGGTTGATCTTTATTAGGTTATTTAACTACAAAATTCACAAGGGACTTCATGTGACTAGGATCGGGAACTCCATTCCACTCTCTCTATCATCTATCAATGCTTCCATAACTCACCTCATTACTATTTTTTTATGTTTTCACCTAATGTCTTAGTTTGATGTGTTGAAATTCTTAGGTAGATTCTTTGGGTTTATTCCTTAACTTTTCACAACCATTAATCAACTATGGGGCTCACGAACTCCTTATTTGAGGTTATGCAAGGGTAAAAAGGGCATGTGCCACTATGGGAAGGATCCACTTGTAGATCTCATGGTGTGGTTAGTTAAGTCCATTACCCTTAGATGTTACTGTAATCAAATCTTTCATGCACTCCATCATGCATCCAACTGTGCCTTCCTTAAGGCATTTTTCTTCATAAAATCTCATTCTCCAATCATTTCTCAATTTTCGAAGCTTCAAGACCCTTTTCTAATATTTGCATCATGTTCATAGCTTTTTGGACTTCCATTTTATCCTTATTTCATATGAGAACTTCTTATTTTTTATTACTTTTAACAAAGTCAATAGTGGTCAACAACCATGTCGACTAAGCCCTATCGATGTAGCCAGCTATGTCAATTAGGCCCTGTCAACTAAGCCTAGTTGATGTATGGCAAATATTCTATAGATATCACCTAACACATTGAAATTTTTTATCATTTTCTTCAAAATAGGAGGGGAGTTTTTGTAATTTTTAGAGCCCAAAACCTTCTAGAACCCATAACTTTCACACCATTTGTCTAAATCACTTCGTTCTTCCATCCTGTAGTTACCAGAGGTAATATCTTAGTCATAGGGGCCACAAACCTTAAGGTTTCTGACAAAAAGTTTCTCAAAATTTTTCTAACTCCTCCAAAAGGTTAATGAATAGAATAATATTAAACCATTAATTTTTGAGAGTTTAACCCTTCCAACAAACTTTGGTAAACCTAAGATTAGTTATTAATATTAAAATAAGAATAAAATAATAATTTAAATGATCAAATCAGCCATGATCACAACTTAGCTAGGTGTAAATTTTCTAAAGAGATAAGGTATCCCTATTATTTTAAGTTACACATTAAATGGTAACCCTTGATCATGTTATGATCACACATGGCACCAAGACTGAAATGGACATAGGAAGGAGGACCATCACAACCAAGGGACAAATGACCTAGAGATGGAAGGGAACAATGAGAACAAGCCAAATCATAGGAAGCAAAAACTCATGCCATGGGATCTCTTTGGGAGGAGCTCGAAGTGGAGTCTATTCAACAGATTCCCAAAGAAGAGGCCAAAACTAAACAATCCCAAAGAGGAGAGGCACCAGGGCCTGTACCAAGACTTGAGGTCACATTGATACAAGCCTACCTAGATATGATCAAGCCTCATGATGTCCAACACTAAGTTCTCCAAGAACTAAAATTTGGATCATCATTTCCAGTGGGGAGTGGTACATGGGAGAGATATATCTCTTCTGGAATAGCAGAAAGGTAGGAAACACGATGACAATCAAGAACATTGAGATGTCCTACTTGGCAGAAGCTATTGCATTGGCTCTTAGTTTACTTGATTCTAGAATCTCAAATATGCAAACCTAACAATGCTGATTGCTGAACAACCACAATCAGAGTTAGAAAAGCAAGTGGCCAACTTGTACTTACTGTACGAGGTAGAGTTTAAGCATCATAAGGAGATCAACCAAAAGCTTAGGATTGCAGATGTTAAACTTGAAGTTTTTAGGGTAAGATTCACTGGTCAAAGATCAACTACTAAAAACCTAGCTAGAAGAATGAACGATTACCAAGAACTATAGAATGCAATCATGATATTCGACATCAAATGCAAACAATTTGCTGCTTGGTTCATTAATGTCAAGGAGTTGTTCCCAATAATGCCCTGTCCTTGGGATGTGTCCATTCTAGCCCACACTAGTGAAGCTACATGGACTGTGCGTAATCCTAGGAGTAAGGAGGAGAAGATGAAAGCATTTTTGGATTATTTCATTCTTCCACCAGAAGTGTAGCCATTGTAGCACAACCATAATAGCCTCAACCATTGCATGCATCTAAAGTAGGAGAAGGTCCCTTGAAATCTCAAGAACCTCTATCGCTTGGGACCATTTAAGCTTCTTCATCATCTACACATCATTAGAGGAATGATGTTTGTCAATTTTTTCTTGGTGTTTAATTTTGTAGTCTTGAATACTAGACAATTTTGTAATGATTGTATATCCATACACTTAGGCACTCAATGCTTGTTTATGCTTATTTATGTTAGTCATATGTCTATCATCAATTAATAATCCCATACGTTCCTAAAGTGATAAAGAACTTGATGATGAGTTTTCATTTAGTCATGGGGGTATTATGAATTGTAGATTAGCTACATCGATTGGGCCTAGTCGACTAGGCCTTGTTGATGCATGATTTGATGCATTAACATGGCCCCATCAATGTGGTGTCTATTTTTGCCTATAAATATGCATTCACCTACTATGTATTGGAAAATCTTTGTCATAGTGTAGTAGATCTTTTGTAGTTTTTCTTCCCTAGAGTTAGAATATTTTCCCAAGTGCTTGTAGTAGGAGTTATTGAATGTATGGATTTTTATTCGAGCATTGTTATACTCGAGCACAGCAATGTGTGTAGCAATAAAGATGAGCTTTCTAATAAACCTTATAGCACTTTGGCTAGATTAAATATTTTCTTCATGCATTTAATGTTTTATGCAATTTCCTTTAATGCTTTAAGTAATTAAGCTAAATTAAGCTAGATTAAATAGGAATTAATTAAGTACATAAGTATGACTGCTTTGAGCATGTGCATGATGCTTGGTAGTCCTAGTAATTCTTAATGTTTGGTAACCTAATAGCATTACATATGTTTATGATGTGTATGGAAAGTGGGACTAGATGCTTATGTTAGGATTAATTAGACCTTGGTTAGTTAGATTAAATTAGCAATGAAATTACCTCATTCCCTTCATCCTTTATTTTAAGCACCCAAACATAAAACATAAAAATAATAAAAATCATATGCCTCGATTATACTTAACCATACCTTTGCATATGACAAGTGTAATTGGGAAGATAACAAATGATTGTTAAGGCAAGTTTACTTCCTCGAGGCTAGTGTACCAAAAGACAAAGAGTTCGTGGAATTTGACCAAATTGTGCATGAATGCTTAGTGATTCGTATTGTTAAGCATAGGGGTATTTTCCGCTTATCACTTACTATCTCTAAATTCACATAATGAAACTGCATGAATTTTGCTAAGGCATAATCAAAAAGGTATCTTAAATGTAGTGGTTGAGTCATAATTATAGGTAATACCACCCTTGGATACATCACATCTAGGATATCGTATGAAGACATACGATATTACAACTATAATATCATAGGTGTAATGTTACACTCAACTTATTAAACCTTCATAGGTTATTATTGGAATTAAGGGTGTGATGAATAATTAACACCATTCTCAAGATAACCATATCATCATAGCATTGACTTTCTCATTCAATTTCCATATTTGTGGTTATAAAGGATCGTCACATTGAAGCTCAATGCTTATCCCACAAAGGCAAGGTCTTGGGAGTGTCAGTAGATGAATGAAAGGCTAACATCTTTTGATTGGCTATGCCTAGGACTAAACTAGGTCTTACAACTTAAGAAATAAGCATCTTACCATGGTTATATGAAATTGAAATTTAAATTAAAGATTTTATTACATCCTTATACCAAAATAGAGCTATTGGATAGTACATCCATCTCACAAAAAATAAAAATAGATTAAAAATGGCTCAGTGATGAGCAGCAAGTAGACCCTATGTCCAACCATACAAATCACAAGTGTTTATGTATGATTCAATTGAATTCCAAGGACTTCTAGGTATCTACGGACACTAGTCTAGGAGGAGAATGAACCATTGCAATCATTGTCTTTCCAGTTATACTTGTGAGTACAAGGGCATGGTTAAGTATAACTGAGACATATGATTTTTATCATTTTTATCTTTTTATGTTCTAAGTTGCCTAAGAATAAAGAATAAGTTAATTAATTACTAAATTAATCTAACTAGCTAACACTTAACTATTTCTAACATAAGCATATGTTTCCACTTGCAGTACACATCCTAAACACGTATAGCACTACTGGGTTACCAAATGTTAAGTGTTACTAGGATTACCTAGCATTACACATATCCTCAAAGTGTTTATACTTATGTATTTTAATTAATCACTATTTAATTTATCTTAATTAATTACTTGATTACTTAAAACATCAAAGGAAATTGATTAAAATATTGAATGCTTAAATAAATAATTAAACTAATTTAAGTGTTGCAAGGTTTGATCAGAAAGCTTGTCTTTATTACCACACACACTAAAGTTCTTAGTTATAACAATGCTTAAATAAATATTTGTACACTCTTTAACTCCTACTATGAACACTTAGAAAATATTCTAACTTTCAAGTGGAAAAACTACTAGATCTTCACTACATTTATGAAATTTGATGCCATAAATGTGGTGGAAGGCACACATTTATAGGCAGAAATAGGTGTCCCATTGATGGGCACACATTAACAAGTCAAACCTTGTGTCAATAGAATCGCATTCATGAGATCCCATCGATAAGGTCATGTTGACGACATCTTGTCGACACAGCCAAACCAGGTAACTCATCATACCCCCACAACTAAATCAAAAATTGTCCTTGAGTTCTTTAAAAAAATTCAAAAGGTATGGGATTATTGACTGACAAAACAAACACACAAATAACATAACAAAAACTAAGTGGATGAGTATATGGTTTTACAATGATTACAAAATTTTGGTATTCAAGACAATAAAATTGAACACTAGGACAAAACTAATAAACACAATTCCTCATATGGTGCGAAGATGTTGGAGAAGATCAAACAGTCCCAGGTGATGGAGGCTCCTAAGGCTCTAATGGACCTTTTCTTGCTTCAGGTGCATGCGATGGTTGAGGTAGTTGTGATTGTCCTACGGTAGCTACAACTTTTGATGGAAGACAAAAGGCATTCAATAGTTTCTTCATCTTCTCCTCCTTAGTCCAGGGATCATTGACAATCCACACAGCTTCACTAATATGGGCTGGAATAGGAATAACCCATGGATAGGGCACTATAGGAAACAACACCTTAACATTCATGAACTAGGCAACGAACTATTTACATTCAATATCAAATGCTCTAAGTGCATTGCACAACTACTAGCAATCATTCATCTACTTGGCTAGATTCTCAGTAGTTGATTGTTGATTGGTGAACTTCGCCTTGAGAACCTTGAGTTTGGTATTGGCAATCTCAAGCTTCTACTTGGTGTCTTTATGATGCTTGAACTTTTCCTTGTACAACAAGTATGGGTTGTCCACTTATTTCTCCACTTTTGATCACAACCTATCAGTAGTTAGCATCACTATATTTTCATAACAAAGATTGGCAAGATTCATGTACTTTGCCATGTCCTTGATTTGTAGCTCTTTCATACAGATTTATGGTTTTTTGTAATCAATGAGCCCATAAAATATAGGCTGCTAAACATTGCCTCTTTTCTTGAGCTGCTAGAGGGCCTCATTGATTTTCACCTTCACCATCTAAATGTGCTTTTCATTAATTTCTTTTTGTAGACCGACTTAATATTTGTAATGGTTTTTGACTCTCTCAAATTTGAGAGCCTCATTTTTCTAGGTAGCTATATCTATTGTAGATTTGTGATGAATGGCTCAAACTTCCTCCATGGAGAGATTTCTATATTCTATTATCAATCTCCTTATTTCATTATTTACTCTAGCTAGTTGTTTCTATTATTGATGGATAAAATCTTTCATTTATTGCTTCTACACATCAACATTCTATAGGCGATGATTTTCTATGGTCAAAATTGCATTCTAATGGTGCAACTAGACAAAGTCCTTCTGAATGATGTACATTTTGACATTGGCCATGAACTAGTTAAAGATGGTTGTCTACTTTGCATTCTCAACTTCTTTTGAGTTGTTCCTCAAGCTATTTGAAAGCTTTATCTTGTGTCAATGTAGGGTTGAGAAACATGGGATCAATGAGATGGGCTCTTAATTCAACAACCTTTATAGCCATGCATTAATTCTCAACTCGGGTTGTTTCGAGTTGCCCTCTCATATGAGGCATTTTCCTCTTGCTTCAAGTAGCTTCAGTTAAGTTACAGTGATTATATCTAGAAGATTGAAGACATTCAAAATTTATTGCCTAGTTTCCACTAGTCGGACCAGTAACTCCTCATTCTAGGCTACACTTAATGTGATACTAAGGGTTCTTGCGAATGTCTACACATCTTTAAGTGTAGAAATGTCTGGTACAAATTTCATAGGTGCATTTAATGCTTTGAAAATTTTTTTAGTAGTGGCCTCTACTGTTGTCTCCTACCCATGGTGCTACATCACCAACATAGTTATTCCCTTGCCCTCCTCCAGATGCACCAAAAGAGTAGTAGTGTTTCTGAAGATTTTTGAGAATTGCTACTACTAAGAAAGAAATACCATTACCTCTCGACATTAGGATTTGATCTTGTAGGTAGCTACATTCTTTAGGCTAAGAAATTTGGCCCACCTCCTTCCATCTCACTCATGGTTCAAGTCACTTCATTGAGTTGGCCCATTGTTGGGCGATACACAGATGGATCATCCCCACTCGTTCCTGCTCACTACTCTTGCATACATAAGAGCTACTTTTAGATTGCATGCATGTGCTCAAGAGTAGCATGAGACTCCAATGTTATTTCGTCAGTGGGTGGTGGAGGTGGTCGTTGCTACTCCTTTACTTGAATGACTTTAGTAGGCACCTTGTCCTTCATCATTTTTGCTCAGGAAGCAAATGGAGGACATCAAACAAAGTCATTTGTATAGCTTGTTATGCCTCCCATATTACATAATTTTAGGATGAGACATTAGAAGGGGAGTGCCTTCCTTTCATGTTCATTTTTTTAAACTGCTTATCTATCTTAAGATAGATCAACTGTGGAAGGTTGACTGGGAAGCTACCACTTAGAGTAGCACATGCACGAGTGGAGAAGGCTATGATCTTATTTGGCCTCACTGTTGGATTAAGATGAAAGGCCATAGTCTTGAAATATACATGTTCCACTGTGGTTAGTGCACCAAACTCCTTGTGGTCTACTCCATAACACCATTGCATGCACCCATTTCTTCTTGACACCAAGATTTGCCTACATGGGGATTTCAACAAGGTTGGCCCTAGTTTCTAGTAACCCAAGGGTCTTTGCAATGGCTTTCACCTATCAGGACACTAAAATTTCCTTAATCTTGATTGTTGAATCGACCTGCCAATTTTTCCACAAAAGTTATGTCTCTCCCATGTACTACTCTTTGCTGGAAGTGATTGTGGGCCATATGGGAGAGTTCTGAAATTGAGTCTTAACTTCTAACAGTGTGAACTCCAAGAAAGGCTTAAAGTTTAATTCTTAGAGCATTGATTTTTGGACCTTCTTGTTCATGATCTGCTTGAGGCAAGCCTCCATTCAGGTAACCTCAACCTTCGGTCTAGGCTCTGGTGCATCATCTCGATGGGCCTGTTCTATTGTAGTTGCTTCTTTGGGAATTTTCCAAATAGATTCCACTTTGGGCTTCTACTAAAGAGGTGCTATGGTATGTGTTTCTGCTTACTCATGGGCCTACTCTTGATCCCTTCTTGTTCATGGCCATTTGTCCCTTGTTTGGAAGGGTCTTCCTTCCTACATGTGCTTTCCTTTCAATGCTATCTGTGGTCACAACATAACTAAGAATTAGCATTTAATATGTTACTTATAATCATTTTAGTACCTTTTTTCATTACAAAGTTACACATAAGTTAAGTTTGGTCCATGGAAGATAGATTATTTTATTATTATTTTAATGATTTTAAACTTAGAATGTTACCCAAGATTGTTGGAAGGGTTTAACTTTTATAATTTGATGTTTTCATGTTTCTTTCTTAGTTAAACCTTTGTGAGAGTTAGAAAACTTTCAAAGATTTTTTTCTCAAAAACATAAGGTTTTTGGCCCCCACAATGGAGAGGTTACCTCTGATAGCTACAAGGTTGAAGAACAGAGTGAATCGAACAAACGGATAAGAAGATATGGCTCTTGGAAGGTTTTGGGCTCTAGAAAATTTCAAAACTCCATCCTCATTTATGAGAAAATGTGAAAAATTGCTAAGTGCTCATGTGTATATGTAGAATTTTTGCATTATGGTGATAGGGTTTCATCAATGGTTGAGATGCGTATATGGGGTCTCATCGATGAAGTTGTTCCACAAAATTTTTCACTTTGAATATTTCAAAATTTATGAGGAGTTTGAACATGAAATTAGTGTTTATGGAGAACCAGAAAAGCTATGAACATGATGAAAATATTATAAGAGGACTAGGAAGTTCAAAAAATTGAATAAATTGACTTCGAGAATGAAATTTTGGAGAGAAATGCCTTAAGGAGCACATAGTTAGATGCAACCAATGGGTGGCATGAAACATTTGACTACAAAAATTCCTAAGGAGAAGGAAGTTAAATAATTCAACCAAGAGATATGCAAGTGGGTCCTTCCTATAGTAGGCATATGCCCTTTTTGCCCTTGCATATCCTCAAACCAAAGAGTCTGTGGGCACTAGAGTTGATTAATGGTTATGAAAAGTTAAGGACCAAATCCAAAAGAATCTAACTAAGAATTTTAACACATCAAACAAGACATGGAAATCAATAGTGAAGTGAGTTATGAAAACCATTAATGGATGAGAGAGAAGATGGAATGAAGTTCCAAATTATCGTCACATGAAGTCCCTGGTGGATTTCATGGTTAAATGACTTGATAAAGTTCATCCTTACTCCATATCAAAATCAACGACTTTCAGTGACTTTGCATTACCACTCTAAGAGCATATCACCTCCTCGAGACATAATAAAGCTCCCATAGATCAATTACTATTACTTATTAGATAAAAAATAAAAAGTAGGAAGTGAGAAAGGGCCTTAGTTAGAGGGGACCTCCAAGCATGAGTAACATGTCTTTCTAGTTCCATAACTAATGCTTATAGCCCATTATTTTCTCTAAGGGGTGTGCTTTATGAATTTCATCATGTTTTTTTTTTTTGGATTTTATATTTTTATGGATTTTTGGATGGGAACCACACTATGCAAAGGCTTATTACTTGTTATTAATCAACACAAAATGGTAAGAAATCCATGGATTCATTACTCTCTGTACCTTTCTACTTAGTTAAGTGCATGAGTGTTTTCATGGATCTTAGAGAACTCCCTATTGGTAACCTCTTCTTTAACATTGTAAAGGGGATGGTAAGGTGTTTCTAGCTTATTTTTAACCCCCAAACATTTCATGAGCTTGCGAAAGGTGATGCCTGTAAAGTGAGTACCATTATCAGAAATCAATGCACGTGGCACATCAAACCTATTTACAACATTTTTTTATACAAACTGTGTAATAGTGAAAGATGTATAGTTGGTGATGGCGGTTGCTTCTAACCATTTTGTACAGTAGTAAACAATGACTATTATGTACACCTTTTCATTTGACATGGGTGTGATGGGACCCATAAAGTCTATGCCCCAAATATCGAAGGGTTCTAATGGTTGGATCCATTGTTGAGGTCCCTCCATTTGAGTGGTCATCCCATTATCATGTTGATAATGGTTACAAAATCAGATGAAGTGGTGGATGTCCTTGAAGAATGTTGGCCAATAATACCCTATCATTAGGATCTTAATGGTTGTGTATCTCCCTACATAGCAACCTCCATAAGGACCTTCATAAGTGTCTTAGAGAACATGCAGTTGATCAACATTAGGAACACACCAATGAACTAGGCCATTAGTGCACATCTTGTAAAAGTGTTTGTTAATCTCCATGAAGTGTTTGGCCTAATGAAGAAATTATTATTTTTTCCAGTGATCTAACTCTTATGGCATCTTTTGAGTGAGAAGATAAGTGAAGATGCCATCATACCATGTAGGTGTAGTAGGCACTTGTTCATTTATTACACTGACAAAGAGGAGTTCATTAGAAAATTGATCAGAGAGTGGACCTTTCTCCTCTTTGTTGTCCCATCATAATTGAGATAAGTGATCAATGACCACATTTTCAATTTCCTTTTGATCTCCCATTGTAAAATCAAATTCTTACTAAAACACCAACAAATTCGGGCAATAGCACTATAATGGAAAATTTGTCTAAGTTTCTAAGTGTTTGGCCTATGATCTCACTGTTGGCGCTACACTCTAGAGTATAGCATGCAACACAACTAGATTTGCAAAATTTCCTAAGTGTCAAATAGTAGCTACAAAAATTTTTCTAAGTGCCTTAGTGTAGCAAGTGTAGTAGCACTCTAGTGGCTAGTTTGCACTAGTGTCAAGCCAGAAGTTGTCAAGCTAGCTTAGCATGGAAGAGACATTTGGCAAATTTTCTAACTCTTGAAGCTACCCGTCTTGCTATGCTCTTGAGCGTAGTTGATGTAATAAGAATAAGGATGGCAATTTTTTGCCAAATTTTTCTAAGTGTCCATGCTACGCCTAGGCCCATCATGCTACGCTCTCTAGCGTAGCAGCAATGGAATTCAGTTTTTGCAAGAATTGCCCAACTGCTGTGCTACGCTCTAGAGTGTAGCTAGCATAGCAACAAGAAATGGTGGTTCTTATGCTAGGAAATCCCACTATGCTTAGGCTTAGCCAACCTCAGTACTTTCAAAAACATCGTCAATGCTCACATTTTTGGCTAACCATGCCACCCCTCGGTTGTGCCCAATACTCTAATTGCAGCCAACAAAGTCTGTATTCGATTGACAAGATTTTTTAGAGTGCTTTGCCTTCGTTTTCCAACAAAGGCCCTCAAGTGGAGGTGGGGTCAAGGCTATGTGCCTATAAATCCCTTGACATTCCAACTACCAATGTTTTTAGTCACTACAATTTTTGGCGCTAGAAGAAGGGCCTTGTCATTTTCTTTTGTGTCCAGTGGTAGTCCCGCATGCTCTCTACACCTCTATTACTAACTTTAAACTAGTGTAGATGGCACACCCTTGTGGTTGTCTATGATTTGGTTGGTGTAGATTGGTCCCAGCTGTCGATTCCCCTAGAGCCCTGTGGGATAGAAGCCAAAGTGTATTTCTTGCTCGTGGAACCTATACTCTATGTGCTAGGAAGAGCATAGCTTACCCTTAGCGTGAGAGCGTAGCAAGCTCTAGCATAGCAAGCATAGCACCAGAGTTAGACTTTTTCTTTTCAATAGAACTCTCAAACTTAGTTATTATTTTATCATTTCTATACTTAGCCATTTTCAGCAATCGTTATACTTAGCTGTTTCTTTTCTAGTGTTGCACCTTTTGCATTTTCTCATAGCAACATGAATCCTAAAGAGCCTTCAACCTCCACCTTAAGCACAGTCATTGTTCAACTTGTTTAGGGAAAATTCACAATTAACATTCCCAAAGTAGGGGGCCCCATCTTTGTGGGGAGGCAATCCCTCAGACTCTATAACCAATCTCCTGAGCACATGGTGCTCACAAAGACAAATACAACTTCCTTTGTGCAAAGCTTCAAGTGAACATTCTCTTACACCACCAAGAGCTGGATGCAAAGTAAGGTTATGAGCTTATACATTGTAATGGAAGAAAGTACCTCCTTGCCCCTAATGATTTCATCCCCCTCATCGAGACCTTTTGGTAGATGCTCAACCAACTCATCCGATTGAGTGGGTAAAATAGCACAATGCAACAACCGACTACAAGGAGCCTCTGTAGGATGGACAAGAGGAATTCAAGGCTTATTTAGAGAATGAAAATCCCTTCTATGTCTCTTTCCTTCCATCTACCTCTAACATCATTTCTTCGTAATTTCAACCATTTTCCTTCTTTAAGGTAGCAACATCTCCCTTGTCATCGCCTAGGCCGATGCCTATTATGGCAAGCCATCAAGCACATATGCATTAGGGTGCAGGACCATCTGTCACCTCATCCTTTGTGGTCTTCGCATAATCCATGCAATCCTCTATATTGACATTTTTGATGTCAACCTAGCCCTACATGCACACAGTGCCGACATCCTAGCCACATACAAGTCAAACGTCATACGTCTCACCTATCTTTATGGTGCTCCCTATAACAACCCAAGCCACAACCACATGGTGGGATCCTACCTTTGTGCCTTAGGCACAACACATGTAACAATAGCATGCATGAAAACCTCTAAAATAATACACTCAATAGGCATCCTACATGGTTGCATAGCCTACAGTTGGGCCATGGACCATGCTAATAGCATAGTAGGCTGCACAAGCAACACAGCCTTTCACACCCACACCAAGCCTAGATCAAGCATTCCAACTCATTCAAACACTCACCGAAGAGGTAAAATGGCTTAAACCCACCTCTTTTGATATGGTCCAAGTAATGGACTTCTATCAGGATGATCCCATTAGTCCTATTGTCCCATCACTAACCTTGCCTCCTGGTGTCCAACTTCCCTAGTTCATTAAATATAATGGTGAAGGGGACCCCCATGCCCATCTAGTAACCTTCCAGTCTAAGTGCCTTTTGTTGTAGGCGTGGTTTTATGTCATCATTTGCATGTTTTCCATATCCCTAACCAATAAGGCACTAGACTGGTACTGCGTGCTCCCCAGGGCCTCCATATCTTCATTGGAGGATTTTCTTAGCTAATTCATCACTCATTTCAAGTACAAATTGAAGCCTAAGGTGACCCTAGATCAACTCATGTAAATTAAGTAAGGCTACTTACAGCCCGTTCAAAAGTCCATCCAATGATGGAGTGCTACACTTAACAAAATCCATGAGCCTATCGCAAAAACTCACTTACTGGCCATTTTCAAAGGTGCAGTGAATGACTTCATTAAGTTGAAATGGTACTATCTTGCCTTGCACTCCTTGAGATAAGAATTTGCTCAAATGAAGAGCATTTAGGATGCGGTGGAAGCTAATAAGGATTTAGCCTACATGACCTACAAGGATGCACATGCGAGGAAAGACAAGGAAAAGGCCTTGTCAACAACAACTGTTGTAGCGGTGGCCAATGAGGCTAAGCCAAACAATGCCAAACCAACAACCAAGGCAACCAAAGCCCCAACCAACAACAAGGTAATCAACTCTGGCACTATGGAGAACAACCAACTTGCACCATCAGTAATCATAGGACAAGCTATCCCAAGGCCAAACTTTGAGCACAAGGACAGCTTAAAGTATACACCACTACTTATCAATCCATCAGAATTGTTGTGATATCTGCTTAGTGTTGGGTGCATCCAATACAAGAAAATGTATGAAGATGCTCAAAAGTGTCATGATCATTACTGTGAGCTCCTTAGAAACCCATCAGTAGCTACGCCAAATGAGCCTCCAATCCCTAAACACTTCAGGTTGGACTAGTTTTTCCATTACCATCAATTGCTTGGCCATGACATGTACATACAATACATGATTGACCAAGGCCAACTAGTTCTTAATTCAACCAACCTAGTTTGACTAGAAAATCAATCAATGAAGGTCTACAAAGACCCTCTTAACGTAAGTGGTGTAGGCTATGTCATCAATGCCATCAACATCAATGATGATGTAGGACTAGTATGAGAGCCATTTATGGTTCGAGTGTCCTCTAACAGCATTGGGGCCTCTTTGACATCAACTAGTCCAAGTATCCCTTTTTTTATTTGAGCACCACCTTGGATGCCCATGACACCTTTGTGGTTAGGGCCCCACAACATGTTGCGACGACTATGACCCAGACACCCTTTGTCGTTAGGGTGCCACAATGTGTAGACCCTTCATTGAGTATGATGGTGGAAACTGCAACAAACCCTACTCGCCTGAGGCCTCATCTCACATACAACATCAGGTAGTCAATGTGATAGCCTAAGAGGCCAAATGAGCACCTTGTCGATCAAATGATGAGGGAACATATGGCATTAGGTCCACCTAAGCCTGTCCCTTTGTCTACTATTCCTATGGCCACATCAACCAAAGCTACTACCATAAGCGATCAATAACCAAGCACTGAGGCTTACATGTAGGCAAAAAAAAATCCCAAATCACCTCTCTAAGAGATCCACCTTTTGGGTCACATGGATGAGATGAAGGCTAACAAGGCAACTAACAGTGGTAAGGACTTTCTAGATGCATTAGCATAATTCAAGCAGGCTCTTAAACAAAAAAATACAACCTTGAGCCTATATGATTTAGTGACGACCTCCTCCACTCATCTCGAAGCACTAGTCCACATGTTGGTCTCCATTCTTGTTAAAGAAGACATCCCAAAAGATGAACAAGCCATCCATGCCATGATGCTTTCTCCTTCTCCTACACCTCTAGCATTTCATGATGAGGTAATCAAGGTCAACCCTAAAAAGGGTCAGGTCACCACTGTGCTAATTTTTATAACCATTCATGTAGGGCAATGCAATATTTGCAGGGTGCACGTCGATAACAGGGCGACAACTAATGTCATCCCATTCCTAGTCATTGACAAACTCAATCTAGCTATCCAAATCCAAGCCACAAAGATGACATGCCTCAAGTCCTTTAATAGGACATGCATTTTTGTGAAGGGAATAGTCATATAGCCCTTGTGGTAGGGGAGAAATTTTCCACCACATTCGAATTCATTTTCATCGAGAAGATGCCTGGGTTCAACCTCATTTTGGGAAGGTTCTGGCTAGCCCAATTACAAATTGTCTTTTCACCTATTCACGAAGAGATCTACCTTTTGTGCAATGGTTGAGAAGTGATTATACATGATGATAACTCAGTCCCTCCCATCATCAACAATGTTAATACATACCAAGGGTTGGAGGTAGAGTTCCCTGATGACACATCACCCATGGAGGACAAGAGTCAACCTTGTTTGATAGACCCATCTGAACAGCCAAAAGAAGCATATACCCTCCTTGAGGAAGCTTTATGGATAGAACTACCCTTTAGCATCAACGATGAAGGTATAGGTGAATACTGCCTTGTGCTACCTAGGCCCTATGCACCCCCTAACCTACATCAAGTTAGGAAGCAACTACATGAGTAAGGTACCCCCTTAGTGCAGCATGTGCTAGGTGCCTACTTGCCCTCAATTTTTGCATGCCCCATTAGCCTTTTTCTTGCACAGTTACATTATGCATGCTTGCTTGCATTTTATGTTATTTGCTTTGTTACGTGTTCCTTTCTTTTACTTATGCATTTTCATTTGGTCTCTTTACGCATTAGAAAAACATCAAAAACACATAAAAATTATAAGACTAAAATTGCAAAAAAAAAAAAGCACGTGGCCCGAAAAGACCTTAAACTAACATGTGGCTCGAAAAGGCCTTAATCTAGTGTACAGCCCACAAAGTCCTTAAACTAGTGCATGGCCCACCATGGCCTAAAATTGAAAACATCTTTCTTCCACCACACGACCCACCATGGCCTTAAACTAGCAACCTGTCTCGCATTGCCATGGCCCAAAAAGGACTTAGACTAGCATACAACCCACCGTGACCTTAAATCGGCACCTTATGGCCTGCCATGATCCAAAACTAGCAACCGTTTCTTTTTATTTGCAACTTGAAATGGCCTTCAACTAGCAATCACCATGGCTCAAAATGACCTTAAACTACCAATGGCCCTTCCGCCATGGCCTTAAACTGGCATGGGGCCCACAAGGGACCTAATCACATCAACTAGTTACATTACCCACATTAAATAGATAGTAAAATAAACATGAAATTTCACACACAATTCTCATCACAAAAGGGCATAAGTTTTATTATATCTCTATCAACAAGAGTACATAACATGATCATGTAACAAAAATGGAGGTTCTCATTCTTTGCAGTTAGGATCACCACTGCCTCCTGGAGCTTGTGCATGCATTTCCATAGGTGCTCATTCAAGAACCTATAGGTCAACAACGTCTTTGCACTTGCTCACGACCTCATACACATGATGAGGCACTTACTCCACCTCAGGGGATACCTAGGAATGACATCCATGTGAGCTTCCCAATTTGGGTTGCATTGAAGCTTAGAGCCTCTTAGCATATAGCAAACAAATCAATATTAGCAATAGACTAAGCATAGAAGTGGTAAAATATTTCAAGAAAAATAACACACATACCGAGTTTGGGATTCGCTTGCTGTATGCAGTTCACCATGTCCTCCATGATGCCTTCCATGAAGAAAAATTTATTTGGTATTTTTGCCCATGGCTACAGGCGATGGGCAAGTACTAGTAGTGGATCACTAGCAAGAAGGTCTGAGACTGCAATACAAACACAATGCAACACTTAGTGATAACTAAGTAGTTAAATGATTAGCAACAAAAGGAAAGAGTAGATGGTAACACAAAACACTCACCAAGTAAGCCCCCACATGTTACCATAGGTGGAACTCCCAACTGCACACCATCAAAGAGGTTGGCAAAGTCACCCTCAGGGTGGAACAACCTCTCCACATCAAATTTTTTGGAGATCTTTGGGACCTCTAGTGGTTTCCCTCTACAAGCTACCTCCCCTTCAACTTGAGTAGGGGGCATGTTTGTCACTCCTACTATCACTATTGCTGCTTCCATAGCAGCCCTCGTACCTAACTCACATAGCATAGTAGTGTTAGCATAGTATAATAAAACAAAAAAAGAAACATAAGCCAAATGCATCTATGGTGTGCTCTAACCTGCAACCACCAAATGGAGTCTGGGTATCTTGAGGTAGACTTTCTTAATACCTTCTTGTCCAACTGTAGGGGGAGTCTTCTTGATTGGGCATGACCTCTTGATCTTTACCTTGGAGGATCCAACAGTCTTCACAATATACCACTCTACCCTCTTTGCATCCCCAACAATAGTTGGTGGATACTCACCTACATTGTCATGGGAATATGGTGACTTTGACTTCCCAAAATGTGCCTTTTTCGTAACTAAATATGATTTTTCAATCCCCTCTAGAGGGTCCTACGCATGAGTGGTGGCAAAAAAATGCCTAATCCATGGCTTGGATAGTTTCCTATGATCCTGGACAACCCAACGCCCACTATCCCTAATCACCAAGAACTCTGCAAGCTTGTGCAAATAGGCTACAAAGAATGCAAAGTGAAAGTGAAACCTTGCATAAATGTTTTGGCGAAGCTTGGTAATCTCTACCTATAGCCCAATAGTGATGGAGAACGCATAGTTAAACCTAGTTCCCTCCTCTATGACCTCCCATATCACTAGCACCTGCTTCATCCTAATGACCTTTCCTTGGGAGAGCAGCTTAGGAAAGGCACAAGCACAAAAAAGAGGGTAAAGCCTTTGGATCTCAGGCATGCACACATTCCCAACCATGATGACTTGAGTGAGTGGTCCCCAACCACTCTTCAATCTCCTTTCTCTGGTCCAACTCTTGATTAGGCTTGTCAATGATTGACGTGCCATCAAAGGGGAGGCCAAAGAAGTCAATGAAGAAGGCATCGCTAAGGTCCAAGACTACCCTCACTCCATGCACGCGAGTAACAAAGTGGTGGATGTCACAGTTGAAGGAGCTAATGATGGTCACCATCTTGTCCACTTGTGTGCTTGGGCTAAGGGCTAAGAAAAGGTCCATCAACCTAGCATGCACAAGACAATCAGTTAGAGCCTTTGATTCCTGATGGCATAGCCACTCTTACGCCCCCTCTACATCACCATATTTCATAATGAGGGTGGTCTCATTACAGCCAATGGTGACCATTGTTACCTCTCCTAAAGCAATGGCAATTGTAACATAGGAAAACACAACATTAACATCATGCAATTAATAGGTGCATAAGAACAAGTAATAGAAATCAAGCCAACATAACAAATACTCACATGGAACAAACAGTGTGTGTGACACAAGTAGTCATAACAAGATCTCTGAAGATAGGCTTACTACTAGTCCATTCCTCATCTAGCCAATCGTAGGTTCAACACTGCTCAAATGCCTTTGGATACTGGGTTGGGTAGTTCTCTAACTACTCTCCCACTTGTTCTATAATCACCTCTTAAAAGCTCAAACTAGAAGAAAATACCTCTAGGGTGGTACAGGTCAAAACAAGAGCCTCTATTTCATCATGAAGTCCCTCATCATCAACTTTAAACCTGGCATTAGACATATGCAATTAGCAATCAAAAAATCTAGCATGGCCAATGAGACATATTGAAAAGTGAGAGCACTTACCCTCTGGCACAATATAAAGTCCTAGGTGGGTTCTGGAAGACTATATGTACATGCATGGCAATGAAAAGGGTGTTGCTCTTATTATAACAAGAGAACTTTGGCATGCTCCAAATCCTAGCTAAGGGATGAATGCTCCTAGGACCTAGTCTCATGCCACCTACTCAATCACCACTAGTCATAGGCTCATTGGACATAAATCGTGGTATGTCCAGATTTGCCCTAGTCAACAACATCTCGATGATGGTGCTTGCAAGCTCCACTGCCAAGTGTGACCACATGATCATACTAAGGTGCGGTAGCAAGTAAGCCAGGAATTTAGATGCCCTTGGCCAAAACCATATTGCTTGATGGCCTAACTTCATGTTGGGCGTAGGCATGTTGGGCACAGGCTCACTGATGCAGGATAAGATGTTGATGAGCTCCATGACCACTAAAACAAGATTTAGTAGCACCTTGCAATCGCAAGACAGTAAAAAATCTAGTGTTAATGCACAACAAATTGCATTTTGGCATAAAATATTAACTTATGCTTAGCAAAAATTAGCAAATTTAGCTTTAAATGGCATAACTTGAAAACAAAATTCTTAAGGTCCCCCATGGGACCCTGCGGGCATAGAATGTCAATGCATATTTGGTGTTTCTAGTACCCATTGGGGTATAGCATTAACTTAGCATTAGCATTTTACTTTACATTTGTACCATTTTCACCAACACGGTTACACTAGCATCTGTATGTTCAATTTGCAAAATTAGCCCTCTGGCATAGTTTTTGTGCATTTGACATTTTATTTCACATGAGGCATTCTTACCATTGGCATTTTTGCACTTGGCATTCTGCACATTTGGCATTCCAGTTTTGCACTTAGCAATATTTCCAAAATTTTCTAACTTTGGGTAGCATACCATGGGACTCAAGAAAAAATTCTAACTATCTTCTACGCTCCCTAGAGAATGTAGCCAAAAAATCATCATCAAATTTTCCAACTGCTAACTATGCTTCCCAGGGGGCATAGCCCCAAAATGAGTGAAAATTAACAAAATTTGTTTTTCTAATTGTCAAGAGTGTAGCATCCCACCACATTTGAAAATAATTACGTGTTGGCTATGCTCCTTGGGAAGCATAGCCACTAGCACCTAAGCTTCCATCAACACATCTCTTTCACCATGCCACCCAATGTCATCACACGCTAATGACATGTGCTAGGGTGTTCACCATGGTCATGGCCTTGGTGATCTCCCTAGCCCCATTAACTCCCTCTGTCATTGCCCTTGTGGCTACACCATTGTCCCCTTTCTCGTCCCCATGGCCTTCTCCCTATCTTTGTGACACCTAACCCTTCCTTTGCCCTCACCATGTATTATCCTCACATCATCAAATAAACAATGGCAGAACCCTATCCCATGGCCATGACTATTTTTAGCTATAACCCTTGTCCCAATCCATCATTTCCCTCACCCACACACCAACATAAAAGGAAAAAAGAAGCAAAGAAAACTTGGCCACACATGCCCTAGCTTGGATCATTTTAGTCCCATTTTGTGTCCTCCATGTGCTGTGGCCCCCAATGAGGGAAATCGCAATCTATTGCCAGGGCAAAACCCTTTTTTCTTTTTCCTCTCCCTTGCTACATAGCCCATGTGTTGTCCCTTGTCCCATTCACTATAGATAATTAAAATAAAAATTTAATGCATTGACAAAGATCCATAATCCACACATGTGCCTTCTCCCCTTGGCCATGGTTGCCAAGGTGACTAGGGTGGCGATAGTCCCTGCCAAGGCAAGCCACCCTAGGACCCAAATCCCCACACTAAGCAAGAAAAGCCAGAATGTGAAGAGATAAATGGTGCAAAATGGGGATGAGTGTAGCAAGCATACCTTGCAGTCAATGATGCTCTCCTCTCCTCCACCTACACTTGCGGTAGGCATTCTAGGGCTTACCTTCTTCCACATTGGCAAGTCTGGGGTGTTGGCGGTCACTGTAGCATGTCATCCTAGTGCTATGCTCCACTTGCTATGCTCTAGCTATCATTTCAAACTACCCTATGCTCTGTAACTCCTCATTCACACTTTAAAAAATGATAGTTTACCCTCACTGAATTGCACATATATACCCTTCTAGGATAATTAAATGCATCATCTACCACATCGATGCTCCCACACTTAGGCAAATGTCATTGAGTTTCTTATAGAGTATAGTAAGAGGGGATGAGCATAACAAGAGATGAGTGTAGCAGCTAGAGTTAGAAAATTTTTTAAATTTTTTCTAATAATCTCAAACTTAGAAAATTTCTAAGATTTTCTTGGTTGCCTAGCGAATGCCTAGCCTAACTCCATGTTCTAGATACTCTCTGCTTGGCTTGAACCAATGCTTCTTGCACAAATCATAGTCCACTAAGACATTAAACTACCAAATCATGGTCCGCTAAGATCTTAAATTGGCAATCCATGGCCTACTGAGACCCAAAATTAGCTCATGTGCTTACTTTTCTAATATTCACTCTTGCATGTTTAGGCAATTATTCATTGCATTTCTTTCCTCATGTTATGCATCTAATTCTATTAAGGCACGTGTAGCTTGACATTATTTCTAGTTGTTTTGTAGGATATGTCATAGGATTACAACACAAGTGCATATGAGCATCTTTGTTCACCCCTAGTCATTACCGGGCCTTATGGTGACCTCACACAATGAATCAATGCCTAATGCCTAGACCTTGAGCCCATAGCCCATGATGACTACATAACATCTGTAGAAGCATCGCTAGATTGGCCCAACCATCTAGTTAGGGCTCTCAATCTAGATGTAGGTGACATCACTTAAGATCCCCTCATCAAAGTCCCTGTAGCAACACTTAGCGATGAGGTGAAGACATTAAAACTTAGTTTCTTGTTAGAGGCTCAACACACTCAAAGAATCACAAAGACACTTAATGATAACATCAAGGAATTTTCATGGTCCTATGAGGATATGCTAGGCCTAGATCCTTGCATTGTGTAGCACAATATCATCCTCAATCTTTGAATAAAACTAATTAAATAGAAAGCCCATAAGGTTAGGACTAAGGTGGCATTGGCAATCCATGATGAAATCACCAAGCTCTACAAGGCTGGTTTCATTTGGGCTATTAACTATGTGAACTGGGTCTCCAACATCGTGGTTGTACCTAAGAAAAATGGAAGCATACATATTTGCATAGACTTCCAAGACCTAAACAAGGTGATTATTAAAGATGATTTTCTATTTCCTAGTATCAATTAATTAGTCGATACCACGACTAGTCATGCCTTGTTATCCTTCATGGATAGGTTCTCTAGTTACAACCAAATTTGGATTAACCCAGAGCACCAACTTAGTACCACATTCATGACCCCTTGGGGTATGTTTTTCTATACAATGATGCCTTTCAAACTAAAGAATGTAGAAACAACCTACCAATATGTCATGACATACATCTTTAGTGACTACTTGTTAGACTTGCTCAATGACTATGTTGATGACATAACAGTTAAGTCCAAAATGGCACATGACCATGCAAATGACTTAGATCATGCACTTAAATGTTGCTATAGACATGACCTTAGGTTGAATCCTAAGAAGTATCTTTGGTGTTAAGACGAGTCACATGCTAGGTTTCATGGTATCAGAAACAAGCATACGCATAGACCCCGATAAGGTTAAGGTTAGCATCAACTTAGCACCACCAACCAACCTTAAGGAGCTACACTGTTTACAAGGCAAATTGTAATTCATATGTCAGTTTATTGCATGATTGACTGATAAGCTATAGCCAATGCAACATTTTTTCAAAAATGGAGTCCACTTTGAGTGGACAGCTCAATGCCAAGAGGCATTTGACAACCTCAAATAGGAGCTGGCTCAGCTTCCAATAGCTTACCCTGCACAAAGAGATAAACCTTTTTACATCTACCTTGCAACTTCCAACACGTCCATTACTTCTTTGCTTTTCCAAAAGTGAGACGATGGCTCAGAGGTCCATGTATACTACCTAAGCCATGCATTGGTGGCCCATGAAACAAAATACAATGATGTGGAAAAGAATTGCCTCATATTAGTCTTCGCACTTAAGAAGTGAAGGCATTATCTCTTCCACAGCTAGGTAAACATCATTTGCAAAAGTAATGTCCTCCAGGCAATCATAACAAACATCTATGAAAGTAGTCAGATCACATGATGGAAAGTAATAACCACAAAATTTGACCTACACTACATAGCGCAAGCATCAACCAAAGGTCAAGAAATAGCCACAAAACTCACAACTTCACCAATAAATGATCAAGAAACTATAGATCCTGAATTTCCATATGAGCATGTTAGTAGTATAAGCCAAGCACCTGTCAACTTTGAGGCAATTTTATACTTCAATGATGCTTCAACCTCTCAAAGGGGTAGTGCCACTGCTGTAATCACATTTCCCTCTAAGGAGATCCAACCCTTCACTTATCACTTTACATTTCCTTGTACTAACAATGTAGCTAAGTATGAAGGTCTCCTTAGAGGTCTTATAGCAACTCGCAACCTAGGAATCTGAAACCTAGCAATCCAAGATGATTCATAGTTAGTCATCAACCAAAGCACCACACTTAAAATCTTATTGTGACTTGGCGAAACATTTGCTCTGATGGTTTGCAATCGTAGATATCCAACACATTCCCTATAATGAGAACTCCATTGCCAATGCACTAGCCACTATTGTCACATTTAGGCCATTGAATGGAACAAGATTGCATGATAAAATTAGTTAAGAGTTGTTTTTTGGTGCTCTATTGGTATTCGTAGTTATCTATGAATAATTTTGAGAAGTGGTTGTAAGCATAAGGATGAGGATATGGAAGAAAGGAAATCATTGTACTCTTACCAAAGATTACAAGAAAGACTTGAGAAAATCAATCGCAAAAGAAATTTTAAATATTGCAATATTGAAGACAAGGCCACAAAAGTATCAAAGAATTTTATATGGAACACCTTACAACAAGCTTAAGTTTATTGGAGTAAATTGGAGCAAGTATCTAGTTTTTAGACTTTAATCCATGAATGAAAGGAAGTCATATTCTTTAAAAAAATCAAATGTAATAGCTAGTGTAATAGAAACATAGCTAAATTTGTGAGAATTGGCCACTGAAAGCTATATTTTCAAACAATTTTTATCAGTTTCTTGCAACTACAAAATAAGGGTATTGGTAAGGGCAGCTTGTCAAACACTTGTCATGCACCTTGCATTTGAAATATATCAATCAGCATGACCATATTCAAAATACAAAGAAACCAAAAAATCAAGAATAGGCATTGAATTCATAGCAATGGATAAAAGAAAAAAACACAAGCCAAGTATTAAAAATATGTCAAGATTTTGTTGCCAGCCACGCTTGGATCGTTACTAACACAGTAACTGTAATAGACATCATTGAACAAGTAAGATCAAAGGGTTTAAGAGCAGATATTGGCACCTACATACAAATTAAGAAGAAGAAATGTAGGAAGCCTTGAGAGTATTATTTAAAAAATTTGGGAACCAAGATTTGGGTTATCATAATCCTAGATTGCGTTCACATTACATTGCTGCATCAAAAAAAAATCTTTCCTTGTATAAAATCCATGGCACCTAGTGAATAAAAAAATTCAAGCCTAGTTGCAGATGCAAGGCATTGAAAGAACCACAAATTTTTGCAAAAGAAAATGCAGGAATTAGGTAGCAAAACAGAGCGCACTGCATGCTAGGAAACAATGCCTAAAGTAACAAAGATAGATAAACGATGTAGTGTGGAGGGCCCATTCAAAAAAATCAGGTACACCACAACTGCAGCCAGTGGAGATTGTAATAAAAAAACTAATCATGGTAGACAAGGGAATCATTATAAAACTCCAATGGTAGCAAGTCAGGATTGCAGCAACTGCATGTTTTTTTTAGAGTGTGGCACATGGAAGTATCACCAGACATGGCTGCAGGGTGTTGCACTGTAGAGATCTCTGGTTGCAAGGGACGTGCTAGGCATTGATTGCAGCAAAAATTTTGAATGAGGGTTTCGTGTGGCCTAGTGAAACACACAAGGCATAGTCTGTTCACGATGACAGAGATTTTGGATCTAAAGGTTTAGGCAAAATATTTCTTTTGGGAATATGATACGCTGGTTTGATGTGGTTAAAATCATATAATATTTTACCTTGCTTACATGGTTAACCCATTGGTCATATATTGATTAAATTTTTATATACCATTTGAAAAATTTGTGTGAGGGGTTATTGATGGATGGGACACTTATCAATTATGATAAATATTTCCTAAAATTTGTGATGATCTTCATGGTATGGCTCCAAAGGACACATTTGGCCACCATACCTAATTTCTCTATGGTAGTTATGATTAAGCTACTTTGAATATTATAATCACCAGATACTTGGCTTTATTTTCTATAAGGTTTGCAACTACTTATAAAAATATATATGTAATTTGAGAAAATACATGCCAATGTTAGCATGACTTTCTCCTAACTTAGTGGGCAAGTAATGTCTTCCTAACTTGTTGGGCAAGTTGTAACTTCCTAGCTTGGTGAGCAAGTTATCCAAGATATTTTGTAAACCCTAACTACCTATGGATCAATATAAAAAGGCTTCATAAGGTAGCTAGAAGGGGCTTTTGGAGGGAGGCAAAGAAAAAAAATGCAAATAAAGAAGACATTTTGAAGATTACTTGTTAGATGGCTTGCTAAAGACATCATTTTAGTTGCTTTGTTTTAATCCTGTGAGTTATATTCTTCCCTTTTTGTTTAAATTGCTTAGCTAGTGGTTTAGATAGTACCATGCTTGGCATTTAAAATTGGGATTTTTAGATTGCTCTTATAGTTCTTGTTGCATGATAGCAGTTTCCTTTTGAAATCTTCCATAGAAGAGATTATGTTTAAAAGCCTTAAGAGTGATTTATTAGTGAAATTTATTATTATGCAACATTTAAGAACTGCTATTAGGATTGTTGTAAGAGAGCCTCTATAGTAGACATGCCATTGAGCAATCAATAGTCAAGAGGGTTCAGAAAATCTTTGGTATTTTGATGGGACTGAAATAACTTCTTTATTTATAAAGTGGGTCTTGTAATATTTCAATTAGAAATTGTTAAATATTTTGAAGGTTTTATTGAATGCAATTTTTGACAACTATTATCTAGCCAAAATAGACTCTCGTATGTAGTAGTTTAAGCAGCAATTTTTGGTAGCATAGTAGGATTTGTCTTGAGGAAATTGCTTGTTTGAGCCTAGAAAGTTTGAACAATTCATAGATATTGAATTTGGGATAGCTTTATTATGAAGTGTTTCTTCATATCAATATACCTTGTCTAAATATTTGAGATTGTACACAAATCTTCTTTCTTTTCTTTCTTTTTCTAAGTCCATTGAATCTTGCTCTATTTCTAGTTTTCTTGTGGAATTTTTCTATCTCTCTAGGAAAAATTAGGAGTAGATTGGTAGAATTGTGCTCAAATGTTTTTGCAAATTTTTATTTGTAACAAGTAGGTATTATAAGGATAGCATAGACTAGGTGATTAGACAAAATTGGAATTTCCACCAATTCATAGTATTTGACAAAGTTTGGCCAAATCTCTTTATGATAGCCATTTATAGTTTTTTATATTTAGCCCAACCATTTCAACATTCACAATAGCAAACACATACTCGCATTTACCACTAAGTCTATTTGGAGGTATTTGGACCTTGGTGTTGCCAAAGACCAAGAAGCACCTAAACCCTGTTCGAGGATACTCATCGGCAATCGTGTCCCAAATCATTGCCAACAGCCACATTAGCCTTAAGCATTACACCTAACATGTTACATGCATTGACTGCTTTAGTAATAGATTGCATCGAACCTATCATGCAACTAATTGACATTGCATACGTAGCCACAACAAGCACAACTCACACACAAGAGTGGTATGATGACATCAAGTCATACCTTCAATAGGGTGAGCCTCTACAACACCTAACCACTACCTAGAAGGATGTAGTGTGAAAATGGTCATAGTATTATGTCATTGTGGGTGATGGCATGCTATGTCATAGGTCCTATAATGGCATACTACTTACCTACATTAGCGATGGTGAAGTATAAACAATCTTTGATCAAATCCACAAGGGATTGTGCAAAGGCCACATAGCACCTAGGGCAATGACATCAAAATTCAAACGCTTAGGCTACTATTGGCCTTGCATGGAGAATGATTTCATTTCTAAGGTCAAGATGTCCAATGTGTATCAACAACATGGCACCTTAATGCATGTGCCACACACTGAACTGCACAACATGTATATCATGTGGTCATTCCAATGTTGGGGGTTGGATATCATAGGGCCCATCACACCTAAGTCTTCTATAGGACATAGCTTCATCATAATAACAACCAGATATTTTACCAAATGGGTTGAAGCTATTCCCCTTAGAAGGAGCACATCACAGTAGGATTGAAAATTCATCCTTGAAAATATAGTAACCCAATTAGGTCTACCCATGACCATTGTCATGAACAACAAGCCATAGTTTGGTAGTGCAAAAACCAAAGCCTTCTTTGAATACCTTAACATTAAGCATTCTTTCTCATTTCCATACTACCTGTAGGCAAATGGCTAGGCAGAGGCCACAAACAAGATCATCGTCAACCTTTTGGAAAAGATGCTTAGCAGTACCAAACAAGGATAACACGAGTAGCTAGTCTACACACTATGAGCCTACACATAACATGCAGAAAAACAATAGGTAAGATGCCCGATAGCCTTTTGTATGGATCTAAAGCAATTTTGCCTCTTGAATTATAGGTCTTATCACTCCATGTAATTCTCTTGAGCTTCATGGATGAGGCCCAAAATAATGAGATGAGAATCATTAACCTCAACTTTATAGAGGAGGGATGTATGCAGATGCTTGATTGCATCGAATGGTACCAAGAAAAGAAACAGAAAAAGCACCACCACAATCAACATCAACACCTAATCAAGAGAGGGGACCTAATCCTCAAGGCCATTCATGAACCTATAGAGAAATTCTCAACCAACTGGGAAGGGCCTTTCTTGGTCACCAAGGCCTATGACAATGGAGCATTCAAGCTTGCTAATCTAGAGAGCCATGAGTTTGCCAATCCGATCAACCATTCATATTTGAAGCCATACTATGTCTAGTATGTAGCATTGCATCAATGACAAAGTAAGGTAAGCAAGGTAAGCGATAGTTTGCTATGACTATAAACTAACATAGATAGTTCACTATGACTATAAACTAGCATAGATAGTCTACTATGACTATAAACTAGCATCAATCATCCTTGCACCACAACGTTAAACTAACACACCATTCACCATTCACTATGATGTTAAACTAGCACACAACAGTCTACTAGGACTATAAACTAGTACATCATAATCTACTAGGACCTTAAATTGGGTTCATGATTTGCTAGGAACTTAAACTAGCACACCCAAATCTACCAGGACCTTAAACTGGGTTTGCAATTCAGTATGCATAGCTCAACACACACATTTATATGAACAAGCAAGTTCGAATACTTCTGATCTTCTGTCATCCATCCATGCCTCATGGGCAAGGCAGGGTAGGACATTGTAGTTCTAGGATAGAGTTCACATCATCAAGGAAAAGCCTTTGGAACATTTGTAGTGTCATCACCCTTGGCATTTGTCTAATCCTCCAGAAATATCCTTAGGCATTTTGCTGACCTTTTGAAGCTACCGCCACAATTGCTAGTCGTACCACCCCTAGGCCATGGTAATAGCATCATCAACCTTGGGTGTTTCATTAGTGGTTGGGGCTCTCATTATTAGCACCATCCACTGGAGTCCCAATAGTACTGTGGCCCAGCCACAACACTACCATCCTCCAGCCCTCACCATTGCCTAAGCTTAGAAGTGCATACAGTAGTATGGCTTCCTACCATCCTACTAAATTTCTAAGCTCTTGTCCTTGGTGTGGAGTCTTGAGCACCTGCACCACCATCAATCCCCAACCACCTTGTTGTCCTCCCTTGGGTGCTCACTTTCGGTGTGGCTACTAGATTTTTCGCACCTTTCTGGCTTCGGCATTTACATTGGCCTTCCTACTTTGACACTGCAAGATCTTACAATTGGTCCAGCACTTGCGACACTTGTAGCACCCTCACAACCAGTAGTTTGCTTTAATCTTTCATGTTATGTAGTTGTTTTCTTGTTTCCTCTACATTATGTTTACAAGATGAAGCCCTGGAGGTAGTTGTTCAATGGCATGTTTCATCACAGTAGCAAGGCACCACATGGCTCTGATGCACTTGGTTGGAATCACTAAGCTGATCGAGAGTTCCACCTCTACTATCCTTGCTATAACCCACTTGCATTTACCTTCTCTACCTTACATTTTCCTGGCCTTCCTTGAAAGATTCTCTAATGTGTGTGGCACCCTTCTTTTAGTTAACCATAGAATCCATCATGGACGTAATGTAGCTCATCCCATGGGGAGCCTCTGTAGGTTGGTCAAAGGCAAAGGATGTAACATACCTCATCCAAGGGAGGAAACACCTGTTCTATAGATGTGATGTGGTTGCCTCTAAGCAAAGCCCATCAGGTGACACGTAGTCCACTCAACAATAAGCATCTTTGCAACTAGCATTTTGCCAAAAAAAAAAGCAAAAGTAGAGTAAAACATACCCCTAAGTAAAATCTAGCAAATCTACAATTTTGTGATTGGTCCAACCCTGAATTTCCAATAGCCTTCTCATAAGCACTCTGACAATAGGACAACATGTCATGGGTAACATCTCAGTGCTATGGGTGGAGGCTCTCTCATAAGCACTCTAACGAGAGGCCATTATTTTGGCAACAAACCACCTTGGTGCGGTGATCATAGTCAGTCGTGTTGACTTCGCATCTTGTAGCATGATACATTGTTTGAATCTCATTCCTCCCTTGCTATCCCCAAGCCAATTCCCCACATCCATTTCCCTCTACATACCATTTTCTTTTGCACTCTTAAGCCTAGCAAAGCATCATTTGATCAGGTACTAACAAGCGATGTTGGTGCTATGTCTGCTATGGTGTTTCAGGTTCTTTATTGACACCTCTTGGGCCACTCCTCCAAATGCCAACAAAGAAGGGCTAGTAAAACACCACCAAATTCAGGCAACAACACTACAATGGCAAATTTGTCTAAGTGTTAACTCAAGGAAAATTTTTAATAAGTGTTTAGCTTGTGATCTCACTACTAGGGCTACACTCTAGAGCATAGCTAGCGTAGCATGCAAGATGATCAAATTTGCAAAATTTCCTAAGTATCAAACAATAGCTATAGAAATTTTTCTAAGTACCTTACTACACTCACATTCCCCTTACTATGCTCACACCTTTTTTCTATGCTCAGCACTTTGGTGGCCAGTCTACATTAGCTTCAAGCTAGAAGTTGTCAAGATAGCTTAGCATGGAAGAGGCCGTTGGTAGATTTTCTAACTCCTCAAGCTACCCCTCCTACAACACTCTCAAGCGTAGTTGGCACAACAAGAACAAGGATCACAATTTTTGCTAGATTTTCTACATGTCCATGCTATGCCTTATCTCATCATGCTATGCTCTCTAGCATAGCAAGTGTAGCAGCACTGGAATTTAGTTTTTGCAAGAATTTCCCAACTACTATGCTATGCTCCAAAGCGTAGCAACAAGAAACTATGTCCAAAATCTTCTAGAACTTAGCAAAAGCCTTCATTATAGCTCTAGAACTCCTCCAGCAAGTAGGATTAGCAACTTGCACTCTTTTTATACCCCCTCTATGTCCTAAAATTGTACCTACACTCAGTCCCACTTGAAAGAGGGGAGAACATAGTCTTGGAGCGTAGCATCCAAATTGCATTATTTTGCACTATTTGTAGGTACATTAAGATCTTGCCACATGCAGTATTGGTAGTGTAGCCATAGTCTAGTAGTCTCTCAGGATCCAGTGAAGTGTACCGAGGCATAGCACTAGTTGCTCCTGTGGGAGCATAGCAAAGGTTAGCATAGCCCCATCTACCCCTTGCCACGTGGCACTCGATTCACATTACATGCTAACCCTAAGCCTATAAAGATCCCTACATTCCATACTCTAGGGTGTACTGACCTAAATCATCAGTGTAAGGCTGGAAGGGAAACAGACACTGAGAGATCGTTGAGCAGGCACAGCTGACCCTACCTTTGCTTGAGGGCAAGCTGGAAAAGGGAACGAAGGCAGAGTGCCTTGGATGGTTTGCACGCAAATCAACCAAGGACTTCCCCGAGCGTAAGCTACGACTAGCGTTGGGGTTATCATAAACAAGATGTAAACGAAATGTAAACAATGATACGAAATGTAAATAAAGCGTACAGAATTATGAATAAAGCATAAACAAAGTTATATTTGTAAAGCATAAACAGAACTAAATACTGTAAATGGGAGGCAATAATGAAACTATATTATTATTGTTTTAAAAAAATGTGCACCTGTTAAAGCGTAGTTGCACAAGTGTGAATGGCAAGTCAAACGCCTAGCTCCGGAAAGATATGACACGATGATGCGACGATGTGAGAAGAACTTGGAAGCCAAAAATCAGATGTGCCGAGCACCCAAGGATTGCAAGTTCTGTCCTCCTTCGGAATCGTCAATTTCTCCAATCTTTGCCTCTACCAATCTTCTTCTCCTTCTTTCTGCTTTTGTTTTGATGCTCTTGCCTCCTCCTCTAGTTTGTGTGAATTGATAGGGTATTTATAGGGTTAGGCTAGGGTTTGGCTAGGGTTTTCTTTGACCAGGTTCAATGTATTTTACAATTTGTGGGTCATTCAAGCCCATAAAAAACATACAAATTAGAAATACAAGCCCCCAACGATAAAAAAAATTTTAAAAATTTAAAAAGATTAGCTCTAACTCTAGCCCGCTTGGAAAAATTATATTTCTTTTTTTTTCTTTTTGCTGAATATTTGGCCTGATTTTGCATGGGCTTTCATATCCCTTTGCCATTTTATAGATTTCTTGAAAAAGAAAATCAAGAAGGATTAACACCGCCTCTCTTGTTTAGCATCCAGTGTGACTTGCAGTGTGACCTGCAGTGTGACCTCCAAAACTTGCAATTTTTGGTT
>MNCI01006757.1:1011474-1025937 GCA_015680685.1 Gnetum montanum | reverse complement strand
GTGGGCCCCGGGGGAACCTTGCCTGTTGAATCATGGACCATCGGGGGCTGTTTCGGAGGCCTCCAAGTTTGGTCATGCTGTACTCATGTTGGGCAACAGCATGACTTAGCTTGATTCTTGTCTGAAAGTGCTAGGCCAAAACTAGTGGTGTTTCATAGGGGTTGAAAAATCATTTTATCAATGGGCATTTGAAGGATTTGGCTAGCCAAATCCAAGTAGTAGTTAAGCATCTCAGGGCACCATTTGGCTCCTGAACCACCTTGAGCACCCTGTACACCAAAGTGTATTATCATCTTGGCAACCCCTTTGCATCCCACTCAATACTATAGTGCACGAAAGATCCACAAGGCACTATAGTAGCCAACACAGTAGGCACAGACCTCATAGCAGATGTCAAACTTCACCCTGAGACACCCTAGAGACTCTAGTTACATTGCTACTATGCCTGTCTGTACACCGCGTACCTTCTCAAAGCTTAGTTGTAATTGCTATGCTCCTCATCTAGGGTGGTACCATTCTTTTTTTCTCTCAAACTCCATTTCATTTTAAGCATTTTCTTTGACATTCAACATCACATTTGCATTTTTTGCTATTCTACACATTTCTTGCATACCTACACTACTGTTTTCATGCTAGGAAACCTCACTACGCTTAGGCTTAGCCAGCTTTAGTACTGTCAAGAACACTATCAACACTCACATTTTTGGCTAACCACACCACCCCTCTATTACACTTGATACCTCAATTACAGTCGGTAAAAGTCCCTATTTGATTGACAAGACCATTTAGGATGCTCTGCCTTCATTTCTTAGCAAAATCCCTTGCATGGAAGCGGGGTCGAGGTTGTGCACTCGTAAACCCCTTGGCATTCTAGTCATTAAAATTTTTGATCACTACACCTGCAAGATCACCAACCACTGTATGACATGGGGGCTCACCATTGGATTTCTCATGAGGAACTAAATGGCATTGTGGTTAGTGTCCACAAACATTTTGTATCTAAGCACATAGTACTTGAACTTCTCCAAGGAATACACCACTATAATAAGGATGCTTTTGATTGTCCAATTGTGTAAACACTGCTTCTAAGGCATAGTTTGATGTGTCTATCATGATGTAAAATGGAAAGAACTAATCAAGTGCTTGTAGAACTGGATTTTCTACAAGATTTTCTTTGAGTTTCTAGAATGCTTTTTCGCATTCCTTAATCCATACAAATGGAGCATCCTTCTTTGTAAGCTCAACCAATAGTTTAGCGATCTTAGAGAAATTCTCTATGAGTCACTGATAGTAGCTAGTGTGTCCAAGGAATGACCGAACATCTTTAATAGTTTTCAGTTGGCAGGTAATTCCTTGGATGACCCTAATCTTTTCAAGGTGTACCTCAATCCCTGCTTGTGAGGTTTTGTGCCCCAACATAATGTCCTCTTGATTCGTCAAGCTCTTTTTCTAATTGAGCTAAATATTAGTCTTTACACACCTATTAAAAACTTGCTCAAGGTGGTCCAGGGCTTACTCAAATGTAGCACCATAGGTAGAGAAGTCATTCATGAAGATTTCCATCCTACTACTGATCTGTTGTTGAAAAATGCTAAGGACAAGGCATTGAAAGGTTCTAGGGGCATTACACAAACTAAATGGCATCTTTCGATATGTAGAAGTTCCCCAAGGACTTGTAAATGTAGTTTTGGCTTGATCCTCTAGTGCGATTTGAATTTGGTTAAAGCTATCATAACCATCCAAAAAGTTGTAATAACAATGCCCAAAAATAGTGTCCAATACCTAGTCTACAAATGGCAATGGAAAATGATCTTTGAATGTTTCCTTGTTTAATAGCCTAAAGTCAATACAGACCCACCACTTATTACCTTTCTTTAGCACAATTACAAGTGGGCTAATCCACTCACCATCTACAATTAGATAGATGAACTTTATCTTAAGTAGTTATTCAATTTCCTCTTTAATGATCTACTTCAATTTGGGATTTAGCCATCACAACAGTTGCCTCTTTAGCTTGATGGAAGGATCAATAGATGTGATGTTGGCATATCCAAGGATCAATCCCAGTCAGTTCAGGATATGACCAAGCAAATGTGATTGGCCATTTATCAACCACATTCAATAGTTTTTCTTTCTACTTAGGAGCAAGGTTGACATTGATTATTACCAACTTGCCATTTTTTAGAAATGCATACTCCATGCCAACAAGTAGAGTTTTCAACTCCAGGGGCTTCTATTTAAGATTTTCAAGGATTTCCAACTCTCCCCAATAAGTGTCATTAAGTTCATCATTAGAGAGTTGGCAATGAACTTGCTACAATTCATTCATGCCTACAACATAGGCACTAGTTAAGCTCTTAGTAAGTTCCATGCAAAGTGTGCTATTTTCAAGATCAGCAGTCAGCCACTGGGTGCCCTCCTGCTTTGTGGTTGCTAAATACAGGTGCCTTTGAATTTTAGACTCATTTTCACATTGTCTACATGCTTTGATTAATGTGGTTTTGATCAACCATAATTTCTACACATAGTTGCACCCTATATCATTATACGTGATGCATGGAACTCTCTTCTTCTTAATCTTTCCAAAAGCATTTTCCTTGGAAATTTCTAGGGAAAGATCTCTGATTCCTAAGCGTGCATTAATAGTGCTTAGCCAAGTCCTTCCCATGATGATTGGGAAGTTCCACTTGCAATTTTCAACACAGATCACCAAGAAATCAACAGGATAAGACTAGCCTTCAATAGTGGTCATAATGTCCTCCATTAATTCTAAGAGAATAGTGATGGATTGATCTGCCAACTAAAGACAAATGTTACTCTTCTTGAGTTGAGATATGTTCCAGGATTTATACATTTCATGAGTAATTAGATTGACACCAAAACTTGAATCTAGAAGAGCTTTGAAATGCTCATTTTGGCAATTTGAAGGTAAATGAGGGGACTTCTAGGATTATATAGTTTCCTAGGAAGGTGGCTAGCATTGACTCAATTAGTTACAACATGGGTTAGCATGACAGTATGCACCTTGGGAGGTGTTTGGTTTGAAGTGGACTTAAGTGGATTAGATGCAGAGGATGTAGAAGAAGTAGGGTTTTTGGCTACATGAATCTATGAGGGCTATTGGTTTGGAAAAATGGTCTTTTTTTGTGTCTAGGTTCCAAATCACTTGGCTAAGGAGCCAATTGTAAGTTAATGGCTTTGGTATCTTTACATTGCTGTGGTTGGGCTGAAATTTCTCCTTGCATGGATGGAGCAAATGGTGATTAGGTTGAGGGTGGAGGGACATGAGCAGAAGAATGAGGAGGGTAATAAGGATATGGGGACTTCTCTCTTAAATATGGAAAATGAGCTCTATAGTACTTCAGAGGGTAGTAGTGATGTTGGAAAGAGGCATGATTGGAAGAGTCACGTGAAGACATTGGTTGTTGAACATAGTACCCATATGGATCTAGTTGCCTGTAAAGGTACCATTTCCTAGGTGGTGGCATCCCCATGACTATGGCTATTGCCATTGATGAAACTACTCATATGATTGTGGTGGAGCTTCACTTGGATAATAAGCTTATTGTTGCTGGTAGAACTACATAGGATTTCCTTGAGGATAAGACAATCTTTTGGGTGCTTTCCTTCTCACCAATCTAGGATTTAGAGTGTACACCCCATATTCCTGCAAGTGTGACACAACAGGCAAACATCCTTTAGGATGTTCATATTGGCAGATGTCACATCCATCATCATCATCTAATTCTAACTCCACAACCTCTTCTACAATAGTAGCTTTGCCTTACTCCTTTGGTAGGCATGTTCAACTTCCTTCCTTCTCCGGAGGTCATTATCACTACTTTGCTTTTTGGATTCCTCTACAATTTTCAAAATTGTTTGAAACTTTTCATCCAAAGAGTCCCATATTTTATCTACCTTAGCCAAAATTTTAGATATACATTTATGAATTGGCAAGGTTTTTCAATGCACCATTTCATCAAGTGGTGCTTCCTCCTCGTTGTCAACAAACTAGACTTCCCTTTTTTTGATGGAAGGATCTTGATTGTATTCCTTCACATTTTCTCTTTTTATGTGCTCTCCTTCTTCTTTTGCAACCTACTTAATGAGCCTTTGGATCTGATGGGTTCTAAGTTCTAAAAATCTCCCTTGGGCATAGACCCCAAGAGTTCTCCTGATTTTTTATTGAAGTCCATCTATGATATGGAAAAGTTGCTTTCTTTGAGAATAACCATGGCTAGGACATTTGTGCAAAAGAGAATAATATTAGCCCATGGATGCATCCAAGGGTTCATGTGTTCCTTGTCACCAACCTTGGATCTACTTTCTCAAGTTGGAAACTCTAGAGTATGTCTAATATTTTTCATTAAAGAGCTCAAGCATTGTACTCCATCTATGGATTGATTCTAGCTCCAAGGATTAGTACCAACCTTTAGCTTCTTTTATGAGTGTTCTAGGAAATAGCTTAAGTTTTTGCCATTCATTCTTTATGTTTTACAAGATACAAGCATCTTGAAAGGCTTGTAGATGATTATGCAGATTTGAATTGTATTCCCCTTTGAACTTGGGGATATTACTCATATCGAACCACTTTATTTTGCTATCTTTCACATGCCTTGTTGGAATTTCGACTACCTTTACAATGTTCAGCATGTTTCGAGTTACGAGAAAAGGCTCATCATAGTCATGTCCTTTGTGATAGTTGTGGTGCCTATGATGCCCTATGCTATCCCTTCTCTTGTGGTGGCAAACCTCCCTTGAATGTCCATGCCTTTGATCTCAATCACCACAGTGGCCTCTATGAACACGATCATTTCTATCCCATCGATCACCTCCATCATGATCACACCCTCTATGGCTTTGTTCAAAGCTTAAGGACAAAGAAGAGGATGACGAAGGTGAAGAGGAAGGAGGACTAGCACCATGGTGCTTTCCACCCCCTCTTCAATGGTCACAGCCATGATCATCATCATGATGTTTATCCTTGTCCTTATCATGACTTCCACCTTTGGATCCCCCATGATCATGGGATTCATTCTTTCCTAAACCAAGATTATTTACATTGGATTGTAAATTCTGGTTCAAGCCCCCTTCATTGGAATCAAAGGAAGGAGAGTCTACATGCTAAGAATCCTTAGAGAGGGGATCCTCATTATCTTTTTGGTTCAACAAAAACAAGGAGTTATTGAACTGTTTCCACTTCACAGCTTCATAACATTTCTCTTGTTGCCAATCTCCTTTTTGTTATGTTTCAGTGGGATGATAATCCTGATATTCATGTTCCTAAATAACATATTTATCATTAAGATCTAGGATGTCCAACCTCTTAAGAGTTTGGAGCAGCATCCTAGGAACTGATCAGTTAGATGGAAACACAACATTGTCCTTCATGTCTCTCCACTACAACTATTCATCTTGATGTAGAATGAAGGTCAAATCAAGCACAAACTCATCTAGATGAGTAAATACCACTTTGCATTCTTGGAGCACTTGTAGTTTTGATCCATCATGCATATTAGAAGACATTTTGGATTAGAGGAGAATTAATAGTGTTCTTTTTCCAATTTTTATTTTTAGTTATAATGATTGTGACTTTAAGGTTCGATCCAACAATGTGAAGGATTTTCACTAAGTCCTAGAAGTGCATGAAGCTAACTAAAAGTCCTCAAAAATAGCACCATTAATGAGCATTAAGTAGACCCTATGCCCAATCATACAAATCATAATTGTTTACATAAGATCTGGTCAAATTCCAAGCACTTCTAGGTTTTTACATACACTAGTCTAGGAGGTGAATTAATTGTTGCAATCATTGTCTTCCCAGTTACACTTGTGAGTACAAGGGTATGGTTAAGTATAATTGAGGCATATGACTTTTATCATTTTTATCTTTTTATGTTCTAAGTCACCTAAGAATAAAGAATAAAGAATAAGGTAATTAATTACTAAATTAATCTAACTTGATAACACTTAACTAATCCTAACATAAGCATATGTTCCGACTTGTCGTACACATCTTGAACAGGCATGGCGCTACTAGGTTACCAAATGTTAAGCATTACTAGGATTACCAAGCATTACATGTATGCTTGAAGTGGTTGTACTTTTGTGTTTTAATTAATTGCTATTTAATCTAGCTTAATTAATTACTTAATTACTTAAAACATCAAAGGAAATTGCTTCAAATATTAAATGGTTAAAGAAATAATTAAACTAGTCCAAGTGCTACAAGGTTTGATCAGAAAGCTCATCTTTATTGCTACACACACTGAAGTGCTCAAGTACAATAGTGCTCGAATAAAGATCCATACACTCTTTGACTCCTACTGCAGGCACTTAGAAAATATTATAAATTTCAAGTGAAAAAACTACTATAGCTTTTCTACAACTACAAAATATGATGCCAGAAATGTGGCGAAATGCACACATTTATAGGTGAAAACAGGGTGCCCCATTGATGGGTACACATCAATAAGTCAAACCCTGTGTTGACGAGATCACATCGATGGGGTTGCATCAATGGAATCCCATTGCCATCAATGTAGCCAAACCATGCAACACATCACTAAGCATGCAAAAATAAATAAATCATACAAAATTTTTCTTTTATCTAAGATGTTCAAGAGTATTAAGAAAAACATGTTCTTCATCCTCAAGAGCTGTTAACCCATATAACTTGCAAGTACTATTCTCTAGAGAGATTAATCTATCTTGTGAACTCAAATAAAAATTGTTGACTAAACTACAAGATCTAATTGAGATTTGAGTTGCAATATAAGAAACCTTTGACTCTAGTTGATTACTTATAATATGCTTCAAATAAGATTTCTTCTTACCTTTCATATTTGACAATAAATTTCTCAAGGCTTGCTTCTCAGCTAACTTGTGAATGTGCTTACAATTACTTTGCACTACCTCCAATGAGATATTTCATGGCTTTATTCCTTGGAAATACCATCCTTGTTCTTTTGTATCTTCAATAATTGCTTTGGAAAATTTAGTTTGCATAGTTTTTGCCAAATTTTGAATATAGCAAATGAATTAATAGAGAGATTGAGCTTCTAAGGGGAGTAAATTGGATTCCAAAAGTAACATAAAATAATGTGTTTGTGCTTTCAACTTTAATTCATCTAATAAAAATATTGTTTGCAACCTTTCAACAACTTGCCAATTTTTTTGCACTACATCCTAGTCCCCTTACCCCACACTTCAAAAATTTTTTGTTCTAATCTTCCAAAGCCCATAATCCTCATGATTTACATTTATTTTTAACGGTGCATATAGACCCTTACTTCCTCTTACAATTCTCTCCTTGACATATTTATCTTTCTGTAGTAACTCACATAATGAAGACCTAAGTATTTAAAGGAGTTCATTATTTCTACATTTACATTTTCAAATTTAAAAATATAAGTTGCATTCCTTATACCACATATCATCATTTTTGTGCTCTCTAAATTAACTTGTAAGAAAAAATACAAACTAAAATTTTTTAGAATTTGCTAGCCTTTTTCTAAGATGTAAAAATTAAAGCAACATATCAGTAAGGTTAGATTCTTTGAGTCTAAAAGGTACCTGTTGATGCATAAATTTTGGTCACACCAACATCGGGAAAGAAAACCTGTTTTAGGAGACTATTGCCTAGGGTGCCTCCCGTATGGGTACGTAAACCTAGGAATAGTCTCAACTGGAGAGGGCTACGTGGCCTTTTGCAAATAATAAACTAGAAAGAAATTTGGAATTTAAATTAAATAATTATCTTCAATACAATAAGTAATTAAAAGAATTGAATTTTCCCTTATCTTGCTGATGTTGCTGGTTTGTGACTGCCGATGGTATCCACTGTTGGGTAAGAAGACCATGATTGCCATGAGAGAGGGAGAGAGAGAGAAAGAGAGAAAGAAAGACCACCCATTGTAGTCTGCACAGAGCAGTAACTATGGTTCTTAAAGACCACCCATTGTAGTCTGCACCGCCGTAAAGAGGAAGATCATCCACCCACGTCTACACCACCGAGACAAGCTCCTGTCGTTGCCAAGAAGACCCGCAAGGATTCGATTTTGAGCCACTAGCTCCTACCTTGGATCCTCCTTGAAGATCAACTAGAAGCCTATAAAGAAAAATAAAGAAAAGAAGAAACTATTGCTTAGTGGAGAAGAATTTGCCTCTCCAGACTAATAGCCGGAGCCTGTTTGGGACTTCCTTTGATTGATCGAAAGAGCCCCCCTCTAGACTCCATTTTATAGCGCTGCGACCATCCATAATGATGTCTATGTTTCATGTAACGGCTACAGAAACCACCACTGCTTCTTGTGTAATAACGCCCACATTCTCCAATTAAGTGCCCACTTATGTCCGTAACCATCGTAACTTCAGAAATGTCTGCTACTAATGACTATAACTGCCATAATTAATGAATATAATGGCTGTAACTTCAAAAATGTTTGCCACTAATGTCTATAACCATTGCCATTAATGACCACCACCCGACAGTTTAAATGCCCACTACTCGCATGATTTTTACTATGGTTATTAAGAGAGAGAAATAGAGACATTGATAATCATGGCCCCATGAGAGCATGGGAGTGTTGACATCAACACTTAGCCCCCAAACTTTTAATTGCATGCCAGTGCAAGGAACAAGACCACATAAATTTTAAAATGATGCAATAAATAGAGAATTACAAACATCACAAAATAAGTAAATGGAAACTTAAAAGTAAACTAAACATGATTAAAATAACCATATAATCAGAAGAGAACTAGACATGGGCCACCCAAACCATACCATCTTATTTAATTGAACTCTAAATATATAATTTTATTTATTTTAACTACATACATTTATATATAATTAAAATATATAATTATGATTTCTTTCCTAATCTTCTTACAAAGTAAAAGCCAACAACATGCGAACTACTTTGAGCACAAGACCCATTCTAAACTTAATGAGGAGCAGAAGCTCATATTAGATCGTGGCTAGCCAGAACTTTTAAATTTTTCCTTGGAACCTTTTTTTTTTTTTTTGAAAAATAGGTTCAAAAGGGGAAATGGAGGTTAGGGTTAGGATAGCTGTTGGACCTCATCACACTCAAGAACTTACTACACTGCCAATGAACACGGTCCTTTTGAAACTTTGCCCATGGTGTAGTTCAACCCTCATGTATGTGCCTTTAATTGCAATTTGATAGCATCATAGCAAGTTTTCTAGGTGGCTAAGGGTTCTTAAGTGGAGATGAACACACTTCACCTCGTTGTTCATAGGGTAACCATGGATCATCACACTTGAGGGCTAGGGCTTATGAGAGGGAAAATGGAATTTTCCAAGGTCACCTAGTGATTATGGCTAACCATTCTCCAACAACACCTATCCTACACTCACATGATCATGATAATTACATGATAAGTTAGCACAAATCTCATGCTCCACAATCCAACATAATTATAGAAACTAAAACCTTGAAAAAGACTGGGAAAAATCACAGCATTATTGAAATATAAAGAGATTTTATGTAATAGTAGTAGGAAATATTATATAAAGGATTATACTCACATTAATTTTGAATGGTGTTCTGATGACCCAACACCTAGTAACTCAAAAGACCATAATGTTTATTAAAATTGTATGCAAAGCAAAATTCAAAACAATATGCAAAGAAAGAAATTATGGGAATGCAAAGAAAATATGCAAATGCAACTATATACAAATTAAATGCATCACAAAGAGGAAGAAAACATGCATCTAAAGATCTACTAGGTGTCCACGCAGGGCACCTGAGTAGAAATGCTTTAAATGAAATGCATTAAAATTGCTAGGTAACTTGTGTTCTTGCACATCAGCAACCTTGTACACATTGGGGCCAATGACATCTTTAATTTGAAATGGGCCTAACCACATAATAGAGAACTTACCTTGAAGATTTTCTTGGTCAAATCTTCTACCTTTTTCCAAGACTAGGTCTCCTAGCTTAAAGACTTCACCAACGTACTTCCTGTCAAGACATTGTTTAACAATTTGTTAATACTTAAGATTACGAAAATCAAGACCTAATCTTAACTTGCTTGATCATTTTCTATAAATTTTTTCTTTGATATAAGTTTCAATGATAGGTCTAGGTCTTGGTGGATCATCAAATATAGTCTTTTTAGGAGCATGTTCCATGGATGTATAGTTAAAATTTAGCACACCTTCAAATGTTTTAAGAGGTAGGGTTGTACTTAAACCTTTATCTTCCCCTAAAGGTGGTGTTTCCATAGCTTTCTTCACCTTCTCTAGAACTTTGATAGGATTGGGTGGAGCTTGTATGAGAGATAAGATTTATTTTTGTACTTCCACTAACATGTTCACTACACTCAACTTCAATAACCCCAACATAAAGATTAGTGTTTCAATCTTCCAAAGATTGATTTTATTGATCCAAGGCTATAACTACTTGTTTATAAAAGGGTTCTAGAGGTATAGTCATGTATTCAAGTTTTCCTTTGATAGGAATTAATAGCTCTAAGAAATATGACCTAAAGAAGCCCCTAAACTTGGCTCCAAAAGTCCTAGATAAGAACACACCATAGGTAGGTGACATGTCAACTACTAGGATTGTGTAACATGTGAATGTAGGGTATTGTTTAAGTTGCACTTTCACTCCTTTTAATGACCCTAATATAGGTACGTTGGACCCATCAAGTTGAAACACATTTTTTGTTTGTGGTATCATTTGTGCTCCTAAAGTCTTACATACCTCAAATGGCATGAAACTAACAATTGCTCTAGAATCCATCAAACAATTATGAACATTCTTCCCTAAAATGATCAAGGTTATTAGGAAAGGAGGTTACTCTTTCTTATTCATCATGGAATTGTTTGTATTGTGTACTAATAGCATGTTAGGACTTTCTGCGAAGTGAACTTGTCTTTCGGGGATTGGGAATTTTTCTTTTCTAGTTGCAGGTGTATGAACTACATTCTGTATCAGCTCTTTCATTTCATGAAAGTGTAAAAGGTCATACATTAAAATTTTAGCCTTAACTTGCTTTAAATCCTCAACTAGATCATAAGTCTTAGGTACTTCTTTGGCTTTTGGTTGAGGTGGAGTTCTTCTAAGTATAGAAGGTGGATTTGGTCATTGTGGGGTGTTTGTTTGGGATGGCCTAATCTAAGTATTTGTGTTACTTTGACTAGGAGCTCTTCTATTTGGAGGAGTGTAAGGGTCAATCCTAGTTTGTTGTTGTAGGTTGTTCATAATGTCAGTAAGTCTATGATAGTGAGCATTAGGTGGGTTGGGTTGTTTACCATAACTTGCTCCAATGAGGAAACCTCTTTTTTTTCTATTTGATGAGGTACATTAAGGACCATAATAAGAGGTTTTTCATTTTGTTGAATTTGGGTGTTGTCACCATATAATGCTAAAAATTGGGAACAAGTCTTCTCATAATGTTGCCTAGTGTTATGGAGGCAACAATAATTGTCATTGACTAATGAACTAGGCTTTTCTGGTTGTATAGAACCATTGTTGTTATTTTGCTTTAGTTTAACTACTTCATTGGAAATTTTTTGAAGTGAAGTTAATATCTGGGTCATTTGATCTTGAGTTTGAGTTGGGGGTTTAGTAGGGTTAGATACCTTGTTTAGGTTTATGATGGACTAAACTAAGACCATTGATTGATCCTCATTCAAACCAATGTTAGATGGTAGGAATGGAGAAGATGTGGGACCTTGAAAATAGCTATATGTAGGTTGAGTCATTTGAAGGGGAACGGGAGTTTGGAACATAGTGTTGGTCATTGGGAAAGTTGGTAGAGGTAAAGGACTATGTTGCATAGGATTGCTAACACTCATCATTCCAAACTAGGTTTGAATGCTGTTCATAAGGGTAATTTTTTCTAGCTCCACAACCTTAGTTATTGCTCCCTATATTTCTGTTATGTTAGGTTCCAATTTGATGGCATAGGTGAAAAATGAGTTGATGGTAGAGAGGTAAAAGTTGAGGATGCCATCGGGTTGTGGATGCATCTCACTTGGCACATAGGCCAGTTGGTGAAGGAATCTTAGATTGTAATCCCTAACATTTTCCCTAGGTAGCTTTCTTAAGCTGGTGAAGTTGCTAAATGCTATGGCAGGGCTTGTGAATTTGTCAAATTGAGTCAAAAACTTATTTTTTAACTCCTACCATGAGTTAATGGAGACATTGGGAAGCATCAGAAACCATTGGGTTGCTTTGGTTCTGAAAGTTATCACAAATACCCTACATGCCACATCATTTTGGACAATGTTGTAGATGCCTAATAATGTTTCAAAACATTGTATATGTTGGCGGGCATCACTAGAAGGGTTTGTGGGGCTGTAGAACAAATTTATGTTTTGGAGTGACTTTGGGATGTCGTGGTAGTTAGTAAAGTTAAAGGGGTTATTGACCAAGGAAGTCGAGGGTTGATTGACTGTAATCCTAGTCTGGGCTCTTCTAGGAATAAAACTTGGAAAATGTGAGGCTTGTTGTTTCCTTAATGTGAAGAGATGAGTGATTGGTCAATTAGAAGCAGAGGAGAGTTCACTCATAAAATAGAACTATAAAATATAATTGTTAGAATGAAACTATGAAATTGCATAAAAAGAAAAGAAAATATTGAAATAAAATATATTTTTTTGGTAAAGAAAAACACTAATATATTCTACTTTTTTTAAAAAAACGATATATATATTTTTTTGAAAAGAAAAATAAATGTATAAAATTGCAATACTTATAAAAGTAAAAGGGAAAATAGTAAAATGCAAGATTTTAGGAAAATAAACTTAAAATTGCATAATCAAATAAAGCCACCTTACCTAACCTAGGACTAAGGTAAGGACCGCCAAAACACAAATTTGAAAATGGGATTGGAAACAAAGATTTAAAAAAAAAAGTAAGGAAAAAAATTAAAGAAAAATGGGTGATGAGACCTGAAAGTTTTCAAAAAATGAACTTCTAAGAACAAGAAATAAAGGCTCGAAAATTCTTTAAAAATATTTTTCAAGACAATGGCTGAAAACAAAAATTTTAAATAAAACAAGTTTCAAACAAGGAAAATGAAATTTTCAAAAAAAAAAAAAAAAGACTGGAAAAGAACAGAAAATAAATATTTCAAAAAATGGTATAATAAAGGTTAGAGAAATGGCCCTCCTTCTAATGCCAAAAAAGGTATTGATGCATAAATTTTGGTCACACCAACACTAGGAAAGAAAACTTGTTTTAGGAGACTATTGCCTAGGGTGCCTCCTGTATGGGTACAAAAACCTAGAAATAGTCTTAGTTGAAGAAGGCTACGTGGCCTTTTGCAAATAATAAACTAGAAAGAAATATGGAATTTAAATTAAATAATTATCTTCAATATAATAAGTAATTAAAAGAATTAAATTTTTCCTAGTCTCACTGACGCTACTAGTCTGTGACTACCAATGGTATTCACTGCTAGGCAGGAAGACTGTGATCGTCATGAGAGAGGGAGAGGGAGAGAAAGAGAGAAAGAAAGATTGCCCACCGTAGTTCGCATAGAGCAGCAACTACGGTTCTTAAAGCTTGCCACAGTCTACCACTTTTTATGCACCATCGTAGAGAGAAAAATCATCCACCCATGTCTGCACCACTACTGAGACAAGCTCTTGCCGTTGCCAAGAAGACCCACAAGGATCTGATTTTGAGCCACTGGCTCCTACCTTGGACCCTCCTTAAAGATCAACTAGAACCTGTAAAGAAAAGAAAAGAAAAGAGGAAACTGCTACTTAGTGGAGAGGAAGCTGCCTCTCTAGACTAATAGCTAGAGCCTATTTGAAACTCCCTCCGATTGATCGAAAGAGCCCCCCTCTAGATTCCATTTTATAGCCACTACGACCATCCATAATGATGTCTACATTTCATGTAACGGCTACAGAAACCACCATCGCTTCTTGTGTAATAATGTTTGATGAGTGGCGAGGTACCCTACGCTCAATCATACGAATACAAGCGTTTCACGCACGATTCAGTCAAATTTCAAGAACAAAGTGCCTATGTGCCTTTGTGAAACAAAGATGGGTTGGTTGATCGTTGTCTTCCCAAACTTACTTGTATGTCACAATTGTATGGTTAAGTAAGCTTGAGGCATATGATTTTTATATCTTTTATGTTTTTATTTTCTGTGCTAATAAGGGAGAAGAGAGATAACTAAGTGACTAATTTATCTTAACTACTCATTAACGAAGTTCTAACTAATCCTAACACCAACATCCATTCTCACTTGCCGTACATATCCTGAACCAATGCAACACTACTGGGATTACCAAACACTAATCGTTACTAGGTTACCAAGTGTTACACGCATGCTCGAAGTGATTGTACTGAGTGTAATTTAAGGATTTTCTTAATTGATCAAAATGAATTACTACGCTAATAACATAAATGTAAAGTGCATAAAATAAAATAAAATAAAATAAATGCATAAGAAAATAAAATA
>MNCI01006757.1:985190-1000571 GCA_015680685.1 Gnetum montanum | reverse complement strand
CAACATTTCAAAAACTAGTTCTAAGCATATTCCAACAGCAGATAGGGAATGGCGTGGAGGTCTTTATGGATGACTTCTCCACTTATGGAGCAAACTTTGATCAAGCCTTGGACTGGTTGGAGCAAGTGTTAAAAAGATGTGTAGAAACCAATTTGAGGCTCAACTGGCAAAAAAACCATGTGATGGTCCAAGAGGACATAGTACTAGGACACAAAATATCACACACAGGGATAGAGGTAGACCCTAAGAAAATCAAAATTATCCAAGGAATTACCCATCAACCGGAAACTGTCAAAGATATTTGGTCATTCCTTGGACATACTGGATACTATAGCAGATTTATTGAAAACTTTTCAAAGGTTGCCAAACCATTGATGGAATTAATGAAAAAATGTACCTTTTGAGTGGACTAGGGAATGTGAATTAGATTTCCAAATTTTGAAATAGAAGTTAGTAGAAACACCCATTCTACAAGCTCCTGACTGGTCCAAACCATTCCATATCATGACTGATGTGTCCAACTATGCTTTAGAAGCCATACTTACACAATTAGATGACCAGAAGCAACCTTATTACATCCACTATGCAAGTAGAAGTATTGTTGGTGCACAACTTGACTAAACTACCACAAAGAAAGAATTAATGGCTGTAGTGTTTGCACTAGAAAAGTTTAGACACTATGTATTAGGATATAAAGTATATATACATACAGATCATAGTGCAATCCGGAACCTCATGAATAAGCCAATGGTAAGTCCTCGTATCATACGATGGCTTGTAATCTTACAAGAGTTCAATTTAATGATGATTAATCGCAAGGGCACCGAGAATGTAGTTTCTTATCATTTATCTCGGTTGTGATGGGACATCAAAGAGGATGAGCATTCAATTTTTGATCATTTCCTTGATGAATTCCTCTTTGCTAGTGTAGTGAATAATCAATCACCCATGGGGACAAACTGGTACAATAGCATTCTTACTTATCTCCTCACCCAACAAACACCACAAGAGTTAAACCTTAAGAAGAAACAACAGTTTCTTCACTAAGCCAAGTACTTTATGAAGATTATTGGGAAACTTTACAAAGTGTATCCTAATGGCTTGGTTGGATGGTGTGTTCCTGATATAGATTAACTGCGAGTTCTCTAAGATGCTCATGAGGGTCCTTGTGGGGTTCATTACGCTAGGAGATGAATGACCATCAAGATCCTGCTTGCAAGATATTATTGGCCTACATTATTTCAAGATGCCCATCATTTCATCCAATCTTGTGAGTGCTATCAACGTGATGGGAGAATGACTGCTAGAATGGAGGATCCGCAACAATGGATTCAACCATTAGAACCCTTCAACATTTGAAGAATTGATTTTATGGGGCCGATTACACCAATTTCCAATGGAAAAGCTTATATTATTGTTGTCGTTGATTACCTAACAAAATGGGCCGAAGCAGCTGTTGTTAAAGATTGTACATCATTTACAACTACATGATTTGTTCAACAAAAAATCATAAATAGGTTTGGTGTGCCATGTACACTTATTTTAGACAATGGTACATACTTCACAAGTGAAACTTTTCAGAAATTAATGCAATGCTTAGGGGTTGAGCATAAATTGACTACACCATACCACCCCCACGTGAACGATCAAGCATAAGTCACCAACAGGGAGATTACGAAGATATTGACAAGAACCATTAGCAAGTTTAGGTGAGACTGGAGCACTAAACTAAATGATGCTCTTTGGGCATACTACTCCACATGGAAACTCCCTACAGGCTACTCTCCCTATGAATTAGTGCACGGTAAATTACCAATGCTTCCCATTCAAACTGAGCTCTATACACTATCCATAGCATGTGACCTCACCCTTGACCTTGATCTAGCATAGAAACAATGGTTAATAACCCTTAACTTGCTAGATGAAAATTGATTAGCTGCCCTATCATCTAACAAATTGCACAAGGCCTTCAATAAACAATGTCATGACCTAAGAATTAGGAAAGTTAAATATCAGCCAAGAGATAAGGTTCTCTACTAGAATCCCACACATGTGCGACAACGTACTAAATTTCAAACACTGTGGGAAGGGCCTTATATTATTTATGCAACTTTTCCTTTAGGGGCTATGACAATATACAAACTTGAGAGCCTAGATAAAAAACTTTTGGTCAACGTGCAACAAACCAACCCTTTCCAGGAGCTTAGGATAGCCAGTACACATGTTACCTCTCTTGATGGACAACCCTACTCACTATTTTGGATCTCCTCCTTCCAACTTAGTCATGGGGGAGATGGCCACCTATGATAGCCATTTCAGGCCCTTAGTTCTTTTTGAATTTTTTTTACACATTTTCCAACTTTTCTTATTTTTTTTTTACACCATTGTTCATGTTTTTACTATTTCTTTGTTTGCTTGATTTACTTTTATTCATCATCTAATAAGTGCTCATGATGATGGATTGAATTATATCATATTGATTGCTAATGTTTGGTTTTTACCTTTGAATTGTGATGTTGATATTAAGGTATGGTTCTTTTGGTAAAATAGGCAATGATTCCACGCTGTCCACTTATCCATACAACTTTATGATCTCCTTTGGCTTGGAATTGTACAGTCCCATTTTTCTAAATAAACTTGCTAATGAATTGGTGGCTGGGTATTTTTCAAACCAACGAAAGACTCAAAGGATAAAAAGGGTGTGACTTCAAGGGGATTCGATGCATTGGTGTTGGCCATTCTCTTGGGTGCTTGGATGCTTTCTCTTAGGTTTTCTGCCATTCTGACATTGTTCAAATATCAAGAAGCTAAGTGAATAAAAATAAGTCTTTGCATGGTGTGGTTCTCACGCATAAAAAAAAGGAGAGAGAAAAAAAGAGAACAAGGTGAGAATTCAAAGCACACCCCTTAGACATAATAAAGCAATATGGGATACAAGCACTGGTTATGAAACTGGAAAGACATGTTACCCATGCCTGAAGGTTCCCTCTAACTAAGGCCCTTTCTCACTTCTTGCTTCTTCATCTTGCTCTCCTTGGGATGGTGGTCACTCTTTGTGAAGGCATTCTTGTTGCTTCAAGAGGATGGATTGGCCAGGTGTATTGATGCAAGGTCACTGAATGTGGTTGGTTTGAGTTTGGATTTGGGATGAAGTTCTACTCAGTTATCTTAACCATGAAATACACAAGGGGCTTTACACAACCTTGTTCTTGGGATTCCATTCCATTCTCTCCTCTCCATCTTTCTTTCCATTTTCCACCTCATTGTTGGTTTTATCATTAGTCCATTCTGGGTTGATGCCTTATTTTTCTTTGGTGAATTCTTGTGGGTAAGTTTTTATCTCTTGCTTCCAAATGACATTCCTAGAGCCTACGAACTCTTTGGTTTATGGATTTGTTAGGGCATAAAAGGCATGATACTGCTTTGGGAATGACCCACTAGCATTCCCTTTTGGTGCAATTTTTAAGTTCTTTTCCTTAAACATTTCCTGCAATCAATCATCTCTTGTTTTACCCCCATCCATGACATCCATTTTATTGGCGTTGCTAGTGTTATTTTTTTCCATCTTTCTTGTTCCTCATATTTTTCCATCTTATAGCTATTGGAGGTTCACTCTTAGTTGTGGGGGCCATAGCACAAATTTTTCAATTTTCTCCATTTTACTATTCACCAAACCCCTACACCTTGGGTAGTTACCTATGATAAATCTCTGAACCAGTTTTTGCCATAACCACAACTTAGCCAATGCGCTTCATATCGAGGCAAGGTATCGACTGCATTGTGATTTATCTATCCTTGCTCATTTGTGACTATGTTGTGTGTGTAGATGGTGATCATACAAACAATGGACTGGGCTTGGAGGAAGCACTTAGGATGGACTAGAATTGGAACATTTATGAAAGAAGAAAGTCTGGTGGTGTGGCTATGGATAAACAACAGAAGGCGCAATCTTAGCATTGGCAGCAACACGCTTCATTTTCCTTCTCTCTCTTTCTCTTCAAGCTACCAAATAAAGGCTTGGATGTAATTTATATATGAGTTTTCATCACAATGGTCATGAACACTAATGTTGTAATATGCTTATTAATCTATTCACTAGGCACGTTAAGTCTGTCATCCCATTTCATCGTCAGCTGTCAGTTAGTCAATAATCCCATATCTTCCCAATATTTTGTAAAGAACTTGTTTATTTTCTTCTATAATCGAGGATGAGTTTTCATTCAGTTGTGGGGGTATGATGAGAGTAGTTACTCTAATTATTAGAGTGGTTACTCTAGCAGTTACTTTAGCAGTTATTCTAATTATTAGAGTAGTTTCTCTCAAGCCTATAAATATAGTGCCTAGGCGCACAATTTGGAGGAAAGTCTTTTAGCAGTTAAGTAGTGAAATTCTTGTGGTCTATTTGAAAGTTAGAGTATTTTCTAAGTGCTTGCAGTAGGAGGTCTAAGTGTGGATGGATCTTTATTTGAGCATTGTATACCTGAGCACACCTTGTGTATGGAAATAAAGATGAGCTCTTCGATTCATCCTTGTAGCACTTGAGATTTGTTTTCTTACGCATTTCTTTTATTTTATTTTCTTATGCATTTATTTTATTTTATGCACTTTACATTTTTATTATTAGCATAACANTAAATTAGTCACTTAGTTACCTCTCTCCTTCCCTACTAGCACAAGACATAAAAACATAAAAGCTATAAAAATCATATGCCTCAAGCTTACTTAACCATACAATCATGACATACAGGTAAGCTTGGGAAGACAATGATCAACCAACCCATGCTTGTTCTACAAGGGCGCATAAGCACTTAGTCCTTGGAATTTGACCGGATCGTGCGTGAAACGCTCGTATTCATATGGTTGAGCGTAGGTTTACCTTGCTGCTCATCAATATTAATGAACAATTCATTAAAATTTAATTAGAATTCTTAAGTTTAACAATTTGTGATGTTACCACAACAATATATGATTCTTTCAAATGTTCAATTTGATGTTTGATCCACAAGGTTTTTTTCCTCTAGCTTAAGTTTTTAAATGTATCATTGTAGTAAAATAGCTAAATTAAATACATGGTAAATATCATAGAATGAAGCGTAAAGTCTACTTAGGACACCACCATAGCCATAGCTTTGAGAATATAATGATGCCTAAAGTGTGACTTAAACTAATAGCCTCTTACTTGAGAAGGTAGAGAGCTAACCATATAGTACTTTAAAGTTTGGTACATGGGATCAAACTAAAAAGGGGTATGAGATATTTAATAAAATAAGAATGTTATTTTATGTGGAAGCATTTCAAGCCCAATTTGTTAATAAAAGTACAAATCTAGAAGTTTTGTAAAGGATATAATCATATTTTCCTAAATAATACAATATTAGGTGCCATTATCATTCATTATGTTTTTGGGTGCCATTATTATAATGGAATAGTTTTAGGTCTTACAACATTGGCAAAATTATACCCATTTTTCAATGGAACAAAATAGAAAAAGTATGTTAAAGGCATAAAACATGAATTTTAGAATATTAATTCAAGCTATATAGCTAATATCATAACATGAATTATTTTTATTAGTTCATAGTTAACTAAAGTAAGTTCTTTATGCATTAGCCTAGGTGGTATGTTTTGAAAGCTAGAAATAAACTAAGCTTAATCACCAAAAGAATGATAACTAAGATTAAAAAGAAATTACAAAGTTTTCATCCAATTCAATAACATGTTTGAATATCCTTCCTTAAACAAAGGAAATGTTACTTATAAATAAATAAAAATCTAAAATTTCAAGGTTAACTTAATACTAGAAAAAGGATGGTAGACTAGCTAGTGATTTTAACTCATTTCTAAATTGGAAAAAGGTTCAACTTTCCTAAAAAGTACCAATAAAATACTGTGTAACAAAAAGTACACAGTAGTTTTTTGTAATAGTATTACTAATAACAATGTTTAGAATTGGGCTAAAACCAAATACCTAACAAGTAGCGATTAAAATAGTAAAAAAACTTTGATAATAGCAAGTATATAGTATGGAGATTCTTACAAGTTCCATGCTATCTTAACCGTCACATAAAGAACTATATAACCTTGATTCCTTTCCATACTGCATCACAAGGATATGTAGGCTTGTAGAGGAGCTCTGGCCCTAATGCTTTGGCCATTGCCCTTCTTTACTGAGCAAGGCTTAGGGTAAGATGCATTAAAGTAGGAATACATCTTAGTTCTCCTAAAGAAATAATATTTTATGTGTATGCCAGTGCTCTTGATTATGTTGTGTATGTTGCATTGGTTTAGTCTCTTATATGACTATAAAGGTGTCCTTGTAATGCTCCTAATCCTAGACTAGCATAGTGATGAAGTGTCAAAGTGTCATGTCGATAGGTCCCTATTGACATGGTCCCATCAACATGGTGGTCGCGTTGATGCAACTCCACAATAAAGTCTATAAATACGCATGCTCTTGTCGTGTATTAGCATTCTTTAGTCAACAGAGTAGTTAAACTCTTGTAGATTTATTCCATAGTCTTAAAGAACAATACGTGAGTGCCTACAATGTGGATCTGAGTCAGTTGTATGGTGTCTTATTTGAGTAGAAATGTACCTAAACATATTCCATGAATGAAAATAAGATCGAGATCGATTCTTATTCATTGCAGCACTTTAACTTAGATTAAATTTACTTTTTGATGAGTCGTAGATTGGCTGCATCGATGAGGCCTCATCAACTAAGCCTCGTCAACTAGGTCCCTTTGACTAGGCCCCTTCGATGCATTGTTTCAAGCGTTGACGTGGCCCCATTAACACAAGGTCTATTCTTGCCTATAGATATGTGCCAACCTATCATGTTTAGACATCATCTTGACATAATCTAGTGAAGCTCTTGCAATTTTTACATTCGAGAGTTAGAATATTTTCTTGAGTGCTCATAGCAAGAGTCATTGAGTGTACGAATATTTATTCAAGCACTGTTGTAATTGAGCATAACAATGTGTGCGGTAATAAAGGTAGGCTTTCTAATCAAACCTTGCAGCATTCTAGATAGCTTAAATGTTTTATACATGCATTTAATATTTTCAATTATTTATTCAATGTTCTATAGTAATTAAGGAAGATAAGCTAAATAGTGATTAAGTAAACACATAAGTACCACCGCTTCGAGCATGTGTATGACGTTTCGTAATCTCAGTAGCACTTAACACTTCGTAACCCAACAATGTTATATGTCTTCAGGATGTGTACAACAAGTGGGACCAAATACTTATGTTATGACTAGTTGAAAAATAGTTAGTCCATTAGATTAAAGTAGATATTAAATTACTTTATTCTTTATCTTGTTTATTTGAAGCACCAAAACCATAAAATATAAAATGATAAAAATCATGTGCCTCAATTACACTTAAACCATACCCTTAAGCTTCACAAGTATAGTTGGGAAGACAACGAATGTCCTCAATGTCCAGTTTACTTCCTAGAGAACTAGTGTATTGAAAAACTATAGAGTCCACAAAATTTGACTGGATTGTGCGTGAGCGCTTTGTAATTTATATGGTTGGATGTAGGGGTACTTGATTACTCATCACTTTCCATGCAATTTAGGTTTCATGTACTTAATATATGCATGTTAATGAATTGGCTAAATGAGTGTGACTAGTTTCAAGTGTAAACACGTATTCACTTGGTAATCCTAGTAGCATTATTACTTAGTTTGCCCAGTAGCATAGCACTTGGTAATCCTAGTAGTTGATACATGGGTTATAGACATGTACAATAAGTTGGGAACAGACACTCATTACCCATAGGCTATTTTAAACGTTACTTTCCATTGTTAATTATTTTAAATAATTGTTTTCTTTATTATCANGCTTGTGATTTGTATGGTTGGACATAACAGGTATCTCATCAATCATCATTGGCACCGTTTCTGGGGAATGGTGCTAATTATCTAGATTAGTTATATCATACATGATTGTTGTAAACACATTAAATATTTTTCTTTCATAAAATATTAAATCACACACATCATTAACTAATAATAATGTCTCTTTCACAAGAAAGAAATAATGCATCATATGAAGAGAACATCCATTCAAGAACTAATGAGATATATATTGAACAAAATTGGAGCGACCAACCTCATGCAAGTGTTTCATATGTTCATGACCATCTTGACTACACTCAAGGACTACATTCACCTAAGGTAGATAATCCTTGAGGGGATGAAGTAAGTCCTAGACCACGAGAGGTCTCAAGGCCTACGACCTCCTCAAAACTTGGAAAAGATAAATTAATGGACCATGGAAAACACCATAGAAGCCTTGGCAATCCTCCCAATTCCTCATCTTCCTCTTCCTCTTCAATGTCTAGTTCTGACGAAGATGAACGTAGGTATAGAGATAGAGCTCCACTATGGGGTTAAAATGAAAATAGAAATCAAAACTAAGGGAAAAATCAAAGACAGCAAACTGAGCATAGATAAAATTGTCACAATCAAACAAATAGAAATAGAAATTTTCGCCATGACATGTCTGATGACGATGAACCCTTGTTGGCCACTAAGAGCATGATGTAGATCATAGAGGTAGTTAAAATGTCCCACATTGATGAATCATGGTTTGCTAGGTGCTGATATTGAACCCTTGTTATCGGACCCTTGATATCAAGTACAAGATATTAAGTTTGATGAGTCTCAATATTGGACCCTCGATATTGGACCCTTGATATCGGGTACACGATATCGTGGTCTGATAAGCGATAGTGGATACATGATATTCTGGTTCTCATGTGATCCTATAAATACACAATGGGACACATAGGAACGTTATCAAAAGTTAGTATTAGAGTAGGATATTTTTGTCAATTTTTCCTCTCAACCCTTTCCCCAGCACATGCCCGTAGTGTGATGATTGTAATTGTACAGAACCTTTATTCGAGTGTGATGTACTTGGACACGCACATGATTGACAATAAAATTGAGATTACTTCATCATTGTAGCATTCAACTAATTTTAATTATTATTTATTGCTTTTGTAATTAATATTTTTCTACCCTCATCGCCTACCCTTGTTATTAATCGTGGAATGAGTACGACTTAATTAAGTGTGACTACTTGGTAACCCAATAGCGTACCTAGGACATGCGCTTGGTAATCCTAGTGGTAGTACACAAGGTAAAAGATGTGTATGGATGATTAAGGATGGATGCTCATCACACTTAGGCTAGCTTAGGTTCTCTCCTCCCATTTCCTCTTAGCTAGATTCTCTCTCTCACTCCCTCTTAGCTTAATCAAAGTTACTTTTCATTGCCTCTAGGAGTAGTACTAGTTTAGGACCACATCATACATCTCACTCTAGACTAAACCATATGTGACAAAGCAAATACTAGTCCAGGTGGAAAGATAGCAAATTGCAATCAATGAGTAACTATCTAGACACCACAACTAGTCCATCTGTAGAGTTCGACCAGATCGTGCATGAACACTCGTATTCGTATGGTTGAGTGTAGGGGTACCTCGCCACTCATCATTGGCGCCATTGCTAGGGATAGTGCTAGTTATCCAAATTAGTTATATCATACAAAATCACTGTAACAGGGTATTAACAATATATCTTTCAGGTGAAAAAATTAAATTCAGTTAAGTCACACACAATTCACAACAATGTCTCTTTTACAAGACAATGATAACACAACATCTAGTGAGGCAATTCATTAGAGAACCAACAAAGGAGTTTGGAGTACTCAATCTTATGTAGGAGTTTCATATGTTCATAAACACCCCAACGATACTCAAGAACTTTTTTCATCCAACTCAGACACCTCTAGTGAAGATGGGACATCCCCAAGAATGGATGACTATTCCTCAAGGGGTTAGCGTAGAAATAAAAATCAAACCCATGGGCAAAGTTAGGAACACCAACATGAATACAGACAACATTGTCATGACTCACAAACTTATAACCTACTTAGTGATGATGAACCCTAGTTGACCACTAAGAGCCTAATGCATATACAAGAGGCTATTCAAATATCTTGCAGGCATCGTAAGGAAAGCCATCTACCCAGGCTTGATTTAAACAACTTTCCCAAGTTTTCAGGAGGCTATTATTTAGATCTACAACATCATTTACAAGCCTTCCATGATGCCTGTATATGGAAAAATATTGATAATGGATGGAAAAAACTCAAGATCTTTCCCATGACACTCATTGGCCAAGCGAAAGTATGGTATAGGTCTTAAAAACCAAAATCAATTTGACGTTGGCTAACAATGGTATAACTCTTAAATGAAAGGCATCAAACCTATGCAAGAGTGTCAGCCTTGAGGAGACAAATCCAAGAATGGAAACAAGCACAACATGAACCCTTGGACATGGCCTTAGAAAGATATTATGCATTGTTAAACAACTACCCAAGCCATGGGTTCTCTAAGGAGAGGCTAATGTACCATATCATAGATGGTCTTTGTAATGAGACAAGGGAAACCTTAGGGATGTATGCCCTAGGTCAACTATATGAACTATGAACCCATGAATTCCAAGAGCTTATTAAGTGGCTAGCAAAAGAAGAAGGAGAAATGGCTAAATGGGAGAATGTTGAAAAATCTCAACGATACCAAAATCTCAACCTAATAAAGGTCCATAATTAGGAGGAGGAAAAATCAACTCACCTCAAGGAGGTGGAACCATCTTTGCCAATATTAAAATCAATGGATGAAATTGAGGCAAAGATCAATAAGATTATGGAGTGAATACATGAAAAATGTGGAGAATATGCCAATATTATTGGAGGTAGAGCCATGAAAAACCAAGAAACAGGACAAAATACCACTAGACAATCAAAAATAAGGGTAGAAGAGAATAAGAACTTAACTACCAATCATACGTATCAATGTAACATTTGCCTGTACGATCACCCTAAAGGTCAATGTCCAATCTTGTCACATTTAAATGAACATTGGGGAAGAATGTTACATCTAGAGTTCATACAAAAATAGTATGTTCAATCACAGTGGCAAAAATCCCAATCATGGGGGAAGCCACCCCAAAATTGGTTACACCCTTCCTATCATCTGAACCCAAGTGCTTATCAAGTTCAACATCCTGTTTCACCAACTAGGTCAACATCCTGTTTCACCAACTAGGTCAACATCCTATATCTCACCACATTATTATCATTCTCCTCAATACCATCAATCCATATCCTTTCCAACAGGACCACCACCTTGGGTACCTTACACTTCTCCTCAATTTCAACATTCTCATTCTTCACCTCCTTCTACATTGCCACAGACTATACCTGAGGGATTTGCACCACAACATCAACCCATGAACGTTACTTGTGCTTCTACTATGAATAGCAGTGGAAACCCTCCACAACATCAAAGGTGTCCCTTCTTTAGACACGACTGTAGGAAGGGGTAGCACAATTCCGAGACCACTACATTTTCCAACTCAGCATAAGTCCAACACTATGGTTCATCTTTTTCCTCAAACCCAATGCCTCATGTTACCTTATCAAGGCTATCTATCAAAACTCCAACAACTATGGGGCCCAATGAATATAGCCATGTAGGGAGACATACCAATCCTTGCATACCATCTTATGGTCATGGGTGCCATAGTGGGTCAACTCCTTATCAACTAACCTCATCTTCTAACTTGCCCCACTATGTCAACTTTTATATAATGTGTGCACCCCAATTTGGGTACATTCCAACCACAACATCAAAAGACACCTAGTGGTTTGGATATGACTAGGTCCCAATATTTCTGAAATGCATGGATCCAACCCTTCCATTTATTAATTTTCACTATGATCAAAAGTTTAGTTATGGGGGATATCCTCCATTCTAACAAATAGAATTAATAAATGTTTTTCCTTTCCTTTAATTTTACATTTTTTTATTTTTTAGTTTTTCATGTTTCAATTTGTTGTTTTATCTTTTTATTCGTTCTTTTATCTTTTTATTTATTATTTTTTATTTTTATCTTTTTATGAGTAATCTCATCTATGAATAAAACACTCATGTGACTCATTGGTTGAGGTGTTGTTCTATGGTCTCAAGTCTCAGGTGACCAATTACTTGGACAACGAGCCCATCACATCCACCCAACCATTCTATTAATAAGAGGTTCTACTTTGGGTATGATGATATTCTTGACAACATTAAAACTTAAAGTAATTTTGTGCTCATTATACCTAGAGCGAAGAAGGATGGACCAAGAGGGAATGGCTAAGGTGTGACATCAAGGGAACTTGTGGATTCTCTTTGGTGACATTTGTAGGAGTTATCATGTAACCTATTTGTGCTAAGATCCTTAGAGATCTAATGAAAAATGGGAGTAAGAGTAATAAAGGCACTCAATAAAAAATAACACAAATACTATTCTAGGGGTTTCCATTGGAAAGACATGCATCCATGCCTGAAGGTAGGCAACTTCTCTAGATTATGCATTAAAAAAACAAAACAAAAAAAAGAGAAGAAGAGAGAGTGTGCTAAAGCAGCCAAAAAAAAGAAGAAGAAGAGAGATCAAGACAAAAGGTGCCACAAAGCAATTCCGAATCACTCATCCCTTGAACAAAACACTAAGTGATCGTACACCTTGTTGTCATGGTACTCTTATGGTTGTCCATCATGGGATGAAACAATGCGATGTCACTGATCGAAGGAATGTACTTGGTCTTGATTTTGGAGCCATGGGTTAATGACACATTAATCATGCCCTACACTCAAAATTCATTGTGCCCTGGGTCAGTCACCTCATGTCCCGATCTCTGTAATCCCTTCTACAATTCACCTCATCTCGCTGTTCATGAATTGGTGACTTGTGTCTTATGTCGCATAGAATTCCTACTTCATCATGGTAGTATCAACATGGGTGTGTTTTGTTGCATCAGTGTAGATTACATTTANGAACCTGCTTTGGGGAGGACCCACTTGCATGACTTTTGTAATTTGTACTTGTTGCACACCACCACATCATTTTATACCCTCCGAGTACTTCATTTCGAAATCTATTCTTTCCTTTGTCATCATTTTATCAAACATTCCTCAAAACCATTACATGTCCTTTTATGTGTCACCTAAACAAATCAAGTTAGACATTAAACTTTTAGGGCAACTTCCTTGAAAAAAATTTCTAACTCTAAAATCACACTAAGCAAAGAATTCAACATTTATTAAAGGCAATAAGTAAGGTATGAAATAATTTAACTTCTTTCAATAACCTTACTAATAATTGATCTTTGTGTGATTATAGATGGCCCTTAAAAGAGGACAACAAGGAGGACCTTCTCAAGGTGCAACTGAATGCCCAAGGGGAGGTAGAGACCAATGACCTCATGTAGAATATGCAGAGCAGGAGGCACAATCATTTAGCATCCATCAGGGACCTCCTGTCATTACACAATCTGGCCAAGCAAAAGGTGGAGAGGTCAGGGCCCAAGCCTATGAAAAGGAATGATGACTATTTGCGGCATGGCATGTCAAGGCCAATCAAGTGTTCCCGTAGCTACTGTGTCCATGGAAAGTGTTGAATTCATTAAACATTGGAACATCAACATGGAAGACTCATAATCCTTGGATAGAAGAGGAGAAATGTTAGGCACTTCTTCAACAGTATCAATCTCAAAGCCTAGAGCACAAGACAAGGGGAAAAGACCCATGGAGGAGCCACCGCCACCAAGAACCACATGAGTTCCAATAAATCTTGTAATTTTATGTCTGTGTCCTAATTTTGTTGTATTCAACTCTTCACAACAACATGAATAAATTTTTAGTTAGTCAATAATCCTATACCTATCCACTGTGTAATCAATTGAACTTGTTCCTCACTTTCTTTGACTTGAGGATGAGTTATTATTCAGTCGTGGGGGTATGATGAATCATGGTTTGTCAGGTGCTGATATCGAACCCTTGATATCGAGTACAAGATATTAGGTTTGATGAGTCTTGATATTAGATCCCCTAATATTGGACCCTCAATATCGAACCCCCGATATTGGGTACGCAATATTGCAGCCTAACAAGTGATATTGGATACGCAATATTGTGGTTCCCATGTGAGCTTATAAATACACAATGGGGTGCATGGGAAAGTTATAAGAAGTTAGTGTTAGGGTAGGATCTTTTCGTTAGTTTTTCCTCTCAACCCTTTTCCCAGTGCATGCTCGCAATGTGATGATTGTAATTGTATGGAACCTTTATTCAAGTGTGATGTACTTGGACACGCACATGATCGGCAATAAAGATCGAGATTACTTCATCATTGCAGCATTCACTTAATTTTAATTGTTATTTGTTGCTTTCATAATTAATATTTCTCTACTGTCATCTCCTACCCTTGTTATTAATCATGGAATGAGTACGACTTAATAACGAGCAATTAAGTGTGACTACTTGGTAACCCAGTAGTGTACCTAGGACATGCGCTTGGTAATCCTAGTGATAAAACACCATGATATCTAATGACAAGTAAATACTTATCACACCAATCAAATACTATGATAACTGATAAAAAAGTAAGCACTTATCATAATGGTAAAATACTATGATAATCAATAATAACAAGTACATAGTCTATTATATACTGGAAGTTATATAACCCTAAGGTTTGAAAGTAAACAAAAATCACACAACGCTAACCTAATATTCACATAAGCAAGGAAGGAATAAGAATAATGTTATTAGGGTGAAGTATAGAAATAAAAATGAACTTCATGGCATGGAACAACCACCCTCACGAGCAGGCTAGGCTATGCTAATGCGAGTAGGCAGGTAGACAGATGCTAAGTGAATTCTGCTAGCTGATCCATGTTTCCCACTTCCATGCCCACTTCCATGCAGAAGGTAGTTGGTTTATTTTATTTTGGTGTTCTGCTGCATTTGTTTTATCTTATACCTCACTAATGCATGGTATATATGCATTGGATTCCTACATCCACCAACGTTTTCATTTAGATGTTGATTCAAAACTATTTTAACCATAATAATTCTACGTAGTTTTCCGACGCTTCAGTTTTTGAATTATGCAAATCCAACGCAAGGACACTATCTGCCTACGTAACTGTAACAAATTTTACATGATGTTCCCCGTATAGTTTTTTGTTTTTTGAATGCAAATAACAAATTTCTCCTGGTTTGAGCGAGATGATTTGTGCTTGGTAGTGATTATTTACGTTAACTGATTAGATTGTAAGAGATCTAACGTGCATCGAGAACCCGATTGCACAAGCAGAAGCATGTTAAAAAACAGATCTCTTAATCTACAAATGTGCATGAAACAAAAATGCACAAATCAATTTGAAAAAACAGATCGAACTAACCTCTAGCCATTGATGCCATTGATGAATGTTCGGGATCTTCTTTCACACGGGCGCTCTGCAGTGAT